>PVJH01029154.1:0-26404 GCA_004026705.1 Nesogale talazaci | reverse complement strand
AAAGTGTTTAGATTTAATGGTTTTATGGCCCATCAAATCCTGTGTGGTAGCCTCTAATTGCAACCAGGGACCGGAATTTCTTTAAAACCTCCTCCCCCTCTTTTGACAGGTTAATAAGAATTTGCTAATATGCCTAGCATTCCTGGAACGCATTAGGTGGTTTACATGTACTCTATTTGAGAGCTTAGCACTCCCTCATGTGGCACTGGCCCACATAACAAGCCAGAAGCAAACTGCATTTTTATTCTCATTTTCCTTTCTCTTTGATTTCCCATGTTTAAATAGAGAAAACAGGAGTTTGTGTAACTCCATAGGAGATACTATGAAAGTTTATTAAAGCTGCTGTGCACATTTCCATGGGAATATCCTGAAAATAGCAGGTACAGTTTTTGCCACTTTATTGATTACTTGTTTGAGAAGTCAAAGAGTTTTTATGATGCAAATAGGAATTTAACATGATGAGAACAGATGTAGAATATTCTTCTAGCAATCGTGGTTATGGTTGCTATTTTCTTAAACAGGTTAAATGTAAAGACATTAATTTGTATTCTTCCATGAAACTTAAACAGAAAAAAATTAGGAAGGAAAATTAATTAATTAAGCTAATAGAATTCAAAACAGATGTGTCCTTATTGTTCGATGTTGCTTTAAGTTTTAATAGAATGTGTTCTGATTCATGAGAACCCAACTTACAACAGAACGAAACACTGCCTGGTCTTACACTATCCTTATAAATGTTCTTATTTGAGTCCTTTTTTTTCTTTTTAAAAAATACTTTTATTGAGGGCTCTTTCATCTCTTATCACAATCTATACATTCCTACAATGTGTCAAGCACATTTGCACATATGCCGCCATCATCGTTTTCAAAGCATTCTATTCCCTTTTGAGCCTCTGATATCAGCTCCCCATTCCTTTCCTCTTCCTCCACCTGCCCTCCCTCATGAACCCTTAATAAGTTATAGATTATTTTTTCCATATCTTACATCAGCTTCCACCATCCCTCACCTGCATTGCTTATTCCCCTGCGAGGGGTTCTATTTTGATTCTTGTGATCAATTCCACCTTTCTCTCACTCACCCTCTCCTAATCCACCTCATATCTCTGCTCTTATTCTTGGCCCTGGAGGGTTTATCTATCCAGGATTCCCTGTGTTGCAGGGTCTTGTCTGTAACAGTGTGCATGCTCTGGTCTAATCTGATTTATAAGGTAGAATTGAAGTCATGATAGTGGGGTGAAGGAAGCACAAATACCTAGAGGAAAGTTGTGTGTTTGATTGGTGCTATACTACACACTGAGTGGCTCATCTATTCCCTGTCTCCACTCTGTGGGGGGATGTACAACTGTCTACAGATGGGCATTGGGTCTCCACTTCACAGCCCCTCTCATCTCATTCACCTCTCTCATCCCATTCACCTTGGGTATGGTTTCACTCTGGGTCTTAGATGACTGACACCTGATCCCATCAACACCTTATAATCACACAGGCTGGTGTGCTTCTTCCATGTGGGCTTTGTTGTTTCTGTGCTAGATGGTCACCTGTATATCTTCAAGCTATCTCTTTTAGTAACCAGGCACCATCAGTTTTCTTCACCCCATTTGCTTATGCACCCATTTTTGTCTTTAGTGATCCTGTTGGGAAGGTGAGCATCACAGAATGCCGGATTGTTAGGACAAAGTGCTCTTGTGTTAAGAGGGTACTTGAGTTGAGACTGAATGGCCATCTGCAACCTTAATTCTTAACATATAGATATGAGTCCATAGTTCTATTCCTCTCTCTATATATGTGTGTCTGTGTGTATACATATGTGTATATATACATATATATATAAACAAATATAAATACCTATATTTAGGCATATATAAATGACCTTTGCCTCCTGGTTCTTTCCTCTATTTTCTGCCCACCATCATGTTCAGCCTTCAATTGGCTTTAGTAATTCTTCACTGCTATATTGTTCTTGATTGAGTTCCACTAAGCATTCTACAACTGATTTTGATTTTAGTTCACTTGTTTTCTTGTCCCAGGTTTGGTCCCCCACCTTCCTTTCTCCCACCTCCTTTTCTCCCATACCACCCTCGAACCATTGGTCACATTCTTTTCATCTCTGAATTATTTATCCCTCCTATCATCTAGAGGCACATGCAGATACATTAGTAAGTGCAAAAAAACAGACAAAGTCAAATAAAACAACAAAGGTAGTCAAAAGGAACAAGACAATAACAATAATAGCAAAAATCAAGAACAAAATAACAATAGCAAAAAGAAAGCCATTGACAAAAATGGAAAAGCCTATAAATAGGTCAAGGTCTATTTGTTGGCCTAGGAGTGTTTTCCAGTAGAGTCTGATGGGGCACCCAATTCTGTCTCCCAAGTCTATTTTTGGTATTCCCCAAGGGTTTCATCACTCTGCTCCCCCTGCTGTTTGAGCCCTTTCTTCAAGCCACTTTGTCAATTCATCTTGTTTGGGGTGGGGAGCCTTTCTCTCTTGTACTGCCCCTCTACTTTACCAAGCTTTATCCTTCTCCAGAGACTTGTCTTTTCATGACAAAATGTCCAAAGCCTGAGAAGTAAAGTCTTTCTTACTTCCGTTCTTGAATTCTGGTGATGATATTTCTTCCAAGAGAGATTTGTTTGTTCTTTTGGCAGTCCATGATACTTTCAATGTTTTTTCACCACCATCACCACCATCATTCATCTTCATTATTCGACATCCAACTGTCACATGCACAGAAGGCAGTTGGGAATACTATGGCCTAGGTCAGGTGCACCTTAGTCCCCAAAGTAACATCTTTGCTTTTCAATATTCTAAAGAAGTCTTGTGCAGGAGATTTACCCAAGAAAACACGTTACCTAATCGCTTGACTGCTGCTTTCATGAGCATTGCTTGAGGATGCAAGCAAGCGTCAATCATTTTTGTTTAACATAATGGTTAAACTGGTCCAGTTGTGCAAATTTTGCTTTTTAACACACTGAGTTGCAATCCATACTGAAGTTGCAACTCTTGGTCTTCATCAATAAGTGCTTTTCATCCTCCTCCACTTTCAGCAAGCAAGGTAAAGCATGGCCCAGGCCATTAATAAGCCTTCTTTAAATCCAGAGACTGAGTTCTTTTTCACATAGTCCAGCTTCTTTGATTATTTTCACAGCATATAGATTCAATAAGTATTATGAGATGATACAACCATGATGCACAACTTTCTTGATTTTAAACCATGCAAAATTCCCTTGTTCTGTTTCCACAACTCATTCTTCATATCTGTACAGGTTCTTAGTGAGCATAATGACATATCCTGGACTCCCCATGCTTCACATTGTGATTCATAGCTTGCTACATCTACACAGTTGAATGTATTTTCATAGTCAATAAACACAGTTAGACATTTTTCTGGTATTTTATTCTTTCCTCCAAGAGCCATTTCACATGTAATGTGAAATGATATCCTTTGTTCCATATCCACTTCTGAATACAGCTGGGATTTCTGGTAACTCTCTGTCAAGGTACTACACTTTTCAAAACACTCATTCCCAAAGACAGAGGCACACAGACAGACTAATATATGTCATAAGAACACAATAAGAGCATGACAATAATAAGCATTTGGTAATCCGAGGCCACATTTCAGTGGGCATCCTCAAAGCAAGAGATTCAAACCATTGGCTATTGTGGCAGTCATGTGCTTATGTTAATTTTATGATTGAAATGTAGGGGTGGAGTCTAGCCTGTTAATCTGGAGATAGCCATTGAGTACCCAATGAGGTCTCTATGTGGGCATGACTTTCACCTGAGACTCCTGGAAAATCTCATGATATTCCCCTCGTGAAGATGAGAAGCTATCTTCCCCATTTGTTTGGGAGTTAGTTTCAGAAACAATTAATCATGGACAAGACAAACTGGCAGTGTTCAAGAAGCTGCAGGAGCCGGCGGAGAGACCACACAGCTTTGCCCTGACGGAGCCAGACCTCTGAAGCTGGGGCGGCCAGATGGAGACCTCTGCCAACGATGAGTTGCTTCTGCTGTTGATGGACCCTGAGCCCTGGAGGCGAGGTGCCCTGCCAGCACCGGGATTCTGCACCCACTGACCTGTGACTTCGTGACTCGGAAGTAGACTTTATAGATGGATTTTGGGCATATGGGTTAATTTCGGACTTACGACTTTGAACTGGACTGGGCTTTCTCCATGTCCCATTCCTTTTGTATATAAGCCCTTTCCTTATATTGATATGTGTGTGCTTGAATTTGTTCCTCTAGTCTACCTGGACTGACACAACTATCAATTCCTTTGGAATTGTAGCCATTCCTTGGAATAGTAGCCATTTGTTTCTTCTTCTCATACTAGGGATTTCTGTCTTAAGTTCAAAGAAGTATATCAGTTCCATAAATCTGTTACAGGTGAGTTTGAGGTAAAGCCCAATTCACCTACTGAGGTTTCCATGTCGAGTTCTTCTGGCATGGCCTAGGGAAGTTCATGTGCATCTCATAGGGGTAGAATCTAAAGTTTCAGGTCTATAGCACATGGCCTGGATCTCCAAGGGCTGGATAGAAACTAGGTCAGAACTGTCTAGTCAGGAACATTGTCCCCTTGGGTTTTATATAAATATCATAAAGGGTTTTTTCCCTGATGGGAGGTTGCTCTGCCTGGTTTGCACATGCATATATTTGTCAGAATCTTCTCTGAGACATACACATCACTCTCCCACTCTCTTGACTTGAATTTCTAGTATGTATCTTCTTATAAGAGTAGATGTTGATTTGCAATGTCCTTAGCACAATGTTGGATAGAAGTAAATGAATGCTCTTCTCCATCTTTCCACATCTTAAGGATCTGACCCCTGATGAGGTGAAGTTTCCTCCATCAAAGGGGTTTTTAAGATGTGTATATAAGAGAAGCAATATATAGTTCATGGGCGCTAGGTTGGCTCTCCCATTCTTTGGGAGACTGAATTAGAAGATGATAATAGTCCCTGCAACTTGATAATAGCGTTACAAGTGTTTGGCACATGAATTGAAAGAAATAAGACTTTAGTAGGCATTTAAATACAGAAAAAAAACCCATACAGATGGCCAAGACTTATCTCTTGTACTTTGGACATATTACTAGGAAATACCAGGCCCTGGAGAAGAACACCAGGCTTGGTAAAGTAGAAAGTCAATGAAAAAGAGGAAGAACCTCAATGAGATTGATTGACTCAGAGGCTGGAACAGTAGGCTTAAAATTGGCAGCAATTATGCATATGGTATTGTATTCTCTTGTAATAGGTTCACTATGATTTGGAAACAATTCCATGCACCTTGTAAGGCATCTCATGGTTGGTTATGACTCTTATGTGGAGAAATAATGCTGGATAAAATAGTTCTTTGTGGAAACATAATGTAGTTTTGAATAGATCTCTTCTTGTTTTCCTTCAAAATTCACCTGCCACTGAAAGAACCAAGTCTAGAACCATTGGAGGTAGAATAGGGCAATGGTTCTCAACCAGTGGATTGCCATCCATTTGGGGGTTGGAAGATCCTTTCAGGGGTCACCAGATTGATAACAGTAGCAAAATCACAGTTATGAAGTAGCAACAAAAATAATTTTATGGTTAGGGGTCACCACAACATGAGGAACTGTATTAAAGAGTCATGGCATTAGGAAGGTTGAAAACCACTGGATTAGGGCGTAATCACATTACTTACTTGCTGTGAACATCTTCTGTAGTAGTTAGATAATTGCATGTCAATGTGAAGGTGTATAATAGTGGAGAAGTGGAATCCATCCTCCACGGGGGTAGGACCCTCTTATATCCTGGGGAAGCTCCCTCTCTCTACTGCTTCACCTTCCTGCTTCCTGGAACTCTGCCCCTGACCCTGAGAGTGGTCAGTGCCCTGCCTCAGTCACATGACTTTGCACCCAGAAAGCGTGATCTTTCTGCATTCTGTGTCACTGCATGTGGCTACATGAGTCTGAAGAGGGACTTATAGACTACTATTGGACTTACAGACTTGGGTTGGATTAGGCTGGGATGCCTTTCTGATATAAATAGTTACTTCTTGATATAAAACTGCATTACTGGATTTGTTTTTCTAATCAAGCCAGTCTAACTCATGTGCTTTCCCTGAACTCTCACTCATTGTCTGTAAATGAGTGAGATATATGTGGATGATTATTTGTAGACTCCAGGTCTCTTACTAAGTGAGCTTGTTCATCACCTCCAGCACTCATTGTCCTTCCCTGGTACTCACTCATTATCCCTTTTTCACTTTTCTATGTACTCTGAAATCTCATTTTCTGTGTACTCTGAAATCCTTAAAGTTAAGTAATCCCTTCAATCATAAGAAACATTCTTAAAATACTATGCCTTTTGGTCTTTAAATATATATTTTTTACAATTTTATAATTTGTCTTAATTATCTGGGCTGAGCCCCGGTGCTGTAGTGGTTGTGCACTGGGATGGAGGTTCAATTTCCTGCTCCCAGGAGCAAAGGCTGGGTCTCCTACACCCACCACCAGAGGGCAGTGATGCCTAAAAAAAAACTAAAAAAATGTTGTCTTAATTATCTTTTTAAAGCTAGTATATCATGACATCTTTCCATAGCATTAATTTTTTTCTGTCATGTGATTAGCCCATTTTTGATAGCTTATAGTTTGGGCAACTAATTTCGTATCATGGGACATACAGAATTTTTTCCAACTTTTCTCCTACTATAAAAATAATAGAGGTATGAGTGAATAGCATAGAAGATGTAGCTTTCTTCAAATTGGTAATTGTTTCCTTGGAATTATTAAGGAAAATTTGAAGTATCCCATGGCATCCTCATTGTAAAAGGATTGATAAAGAGACTCAAATTATTTCCTAGAAATATTGTAGCATGTACACTTCAGTATGGGAGATATGCATTTCTCTGTGTAACTGCAACATACTGCACCACATTAAAGCAATAGGTTGATATTTGAGGGAAATATTTTAATGTACAGTTATTTGATTATTAGTGAAGTCAAATATTTTTCACATATTGGTTGACCATGTATTTCTACTATTAGTAAAATCCTCCTTTGTGTTTTTTGTCTAATGATATTTTTGTGCATTTTGAGTTTTGTTACTTTCTTATTCAAATAGAAAAGCTGCTTACATAGAAAGGATGTTCATTCTTGATTGCCTCTCTTATTTTTCCATTTACTTTTTATAGAAATTCAAAAATGCAGAAGTTAGTGTTTTGTTTTAATGATTGATTCCAGTGACATCATCACCATTTGGGCTTCAGAGGCTGTAAATCTTTATGGGAGCAAAAGACCTTACCTTTCTCCTATAGCGGGGCTGGTGGGATCAAACTACAAACCTCATACTTAACAGCCCAGTGCATAACCCACTCCATCACCATAATGCCTACACAGGCCTTTGTATTCCAACTTGAGCGAGACAAACACCTATTTAGTATCACTGTGTTTTTGTCTTTTGTCCCTACCTAAATTTCACAGCAGCAGATGTCTGGGTTCACGAGGCCCCTTATCTGTGTGTGGGACTCTGGTGGTGTGTCTTGAGCTGCCAACAGAAAAGTAAATGAGGAGTTCAAACCCACCAGCTACTCCACAGAAGGACAAGAAGGCAGACTCCCACGAAGATTTCATCTCAGAAATCATAAAGAGAAGTTGTTTTCTAGCACTTTGGCTCATGGCAAATCTGAACTGCCTCCATGGCAGTGGGTTTTGGTAAAAGAGGAGGAGGATTAGCAGTTGTCATTTAAATGTGTGGGTAGATTTAGAATAAAGAAACAGCTAACATCTGACCAAGTCCCTCTACTGGCTCATTCATCTATCTCTAGTAGCATCCTCTGGCAGATAGTTTAGGAAAGGAGGTAAGTCGAGGACCATAATTCTTAGAATTAAAGTGCTACAAATAATATTTTCTTCCCACTATTTTTACCTAAGGAGTGGTACTGGTATAATGATTATTTCCTAGGCTGGGCTCCATGTGGTCTGAAGTTCAAAACCACCACAAGCTCCCAGGAGATAAGATGGGACTTTCTACTCCAGTAAAGAGTCATTCTCAGAAACCCCCAGGGGACCGCTATGAGTCAGCATGGACTCAGTGGTAGAGAATGGGTTTTTAATTTTGGCCGACATTTTGCTATCCTACCAAGCTGCAATCCACAAGGTCATCAGTTCAAAACCCCCAGCTGCTCACAGGAGAAATATGGGGCTTTCTACTGCTATAAAGAGTTATACTCTCAGAAACTTACCGGCTTAGTTCTAGCCTGTCCTAAAAGGTTGTTATGAGTTGGTATCGAGCCAATGGCTCTGAGTTTGAGTTTTGTTTTTTTTACTGAGCATCAGAGGACACCAAATAGAATCACCAACTTTCATGCAACTGTGGTGAAGAAAGCTGATGGTGCCCAGCTATCAAAGGATATATCGTCTGGGGTCTTAAAAGCCTGAAGATAAACAATGGACCATTTACCTGAGAAGAGACCACACTCACACAGAAGAAGCACAACAGGCAGCGTGACCACAAGGTAGTGAAAGGTTTAGGCAATAGCCATCAAACAGGGGGAAAAAAACATATCACTGTGTGCACACATCCCCAAGGCACCCACTGAGGACAAGAGCAAGAGTGGCGAAGAAAGCTGATGGTGCCCAGCTATCAAAAGATTTAGCATCTGGGGTCTTAAAGGCTTGAGTATAAACAAGCAGCCATCTAGCTCAAGAGCAACAAAACCCACCATAAAAGAAGTTCACTTGCCTGTGCGATCATGAGGTGCTGAAACAATCAGGTATCAGGCATCAAAGAATAAAAATCAATGGGCTAATTCACTCCGGATATGATCAGTGAAGACAAATGGATACAGAGGCAAGCAGAGTAGAAGAAACGATGGTGCCCAGCTACCAAAAGATTGAATGTCTGGAATCTCAAAGACTTGAAGATAAATGAGTCACGATTCAGCGCAGAAACACAAAGTCCACATGGAGGAAGCTCACCAGCATGTGTGATCAAGAGGGGCCGAAGGGAACAGGTATAGAGCATCAAAGAACAAGATTGCATCATCATGAATGAGGGGGAGAGTAAGCTGGGGACCTAAGGTCCATTGGTGGGTAATTGGTCACCCCTTTATAGAGGAGTCATGGGGAGGAGATAGCCCAGTCAAGGTGCAGGCGGGGAGCGATGATGTACACAAGTTTCCTCTAGTTCCTGAAGCCTTCTTTCTCCCAACCTTCATAGTCCCAACTCTACCTTACCAATCTAAATGGACTGGAGAAGGTACACTAGTAGAGAGGAGAGCTGGAGATATGGGGAAACCAAGATGGATGCACCCCTTCAGGCCAGTGGTTAGACTGGAGCTGCTGGAAGGGTGGAGAGAAGGTGGGGTAGAAAGACAGAACCAACTGCAAGGATATACATATAAGCTCCTATTTGAAGGACAGGCATCAAACGAGTGAGTTAGGGGAGAGGTTGTACAGTGTAAGATATGAAGGAATAACAATTTATAAAGTATTGAGTGTTGATGGGGAAGGGCAAGCAGGGGAAGAGGGGAAGGGATGGAAAAGCCAATACCAAGGGCTCAAGGGAGAAGATGGATGATTGGAGAATGATAACAGCAGTGGATATGTTAAGGTGCTTGGCACAGTATGTTATTTATGTATTGTGAAAATTATGTACGAGCCCCCAATAAAATGATTTTTAATAAAAAAAAGAATGTATGAAGCCAAACTTGTGGATACTTATTACTATTGCATTCGAATGATCACAGTCTTTTAGGGAATGAGAAATGAATCGATTAGCCTGAAAAAGGAATTCAGCAGTAGAATTCTCTCCCCCTGGGCTAGCTAGAGACTTGAATTTTATTCTCAGCCAATGTACCTCACCTAACACGCAGCTACCACTTGCGGTCAGAAGAGGGATGCTTGCCGCTCTGATACTTGACAGGTTTCAACAGAGTTTCCACACTACAGTGGACAGGGAAGGCAGATCTGGAAAAGCTACTTCCCTAAAGCAGCCAACTTTACGCCTGTGGCTCATGATTATTTGGTGCCACTAGACATAGGCTGCCCATGAATTGGGGTCTACAGCAGCTGTGGCAGTCATGTCCTTTGGTGTCAATTTCATGATTGGGAGTGTGTGTGTGTCCAGGTTGGGGGGGGGCGGGTCGTCTAGCCTGTCAATCTAAAGTTAGCCAATGAGACCTCTGTATGGCATGGCTTTCTCTTGAGAATTCTGGGAAATCTCACAGTATTTCCCATTGGAGGTAAGAGACTTTTGACTCACTCCCTTGGAAATGCACTACTAACAAGACACAAGGTAGACAGTCCCTTGGAGACGCTCTACTGACAAGACAACAAGGCAGCATGCTGATAGACCCTGAGTCCTGGAAGCTGGAGAAGCCACAGGAGAAGCCACATGGGCTGACCCTGATGGAACTAGATTTCTGGAGCCAGAGAAGCCACGTGGACACTCCTGTCAGTGCTGAGATGCTTCTACTGCCATTGGATCAACAAAAGCCTGCACCCACCAGCCTGTGATTGTCCTGGCGTCATTGCATGTGCTTTGTGAGTCTGAAGAAGACTATAGATTGGCATCAGACATATGGGCTAATACTGGACTTGTGAGCTTGGACTGGACTGGATTGATTGGTATGATTCCTCTTATAGATAAACCTCTTCCTTATAAATATAGGTGTGTTTATGAATTTGTTTCTCTTGCCTACCTGGATAAACATGGGAGCTAACCACGTAACAAATAAGCAACTTCTTCATATCATGTTTGCACTTCTCATCCTTCCCTCATAATATTGAAGAGAAGCATGAATCACCAAGATTCAGAATGATGACAGGAAACGTATCCAACCAAGTCACTGTGAGAATCACTTTGGTTTTAGGAAAGCAGGGAGTATTCTGAAATGCAGGAGTTGAATTCCCACCTCTACCCCTATGTACAAGTCATTTAATTGCTGTTTATCTGAGACATTGATGTTAGCATAACTAATTTTATATAATATATAATTTGATGTATTTATGTAGTTATAGCTAAATATATAAACAAAATACAATATGTGAGTGTGTACCTAAAATTAACGGAAATTTTTTCAAAGCTATGCATTTAATGTTTTTTACAAAAACAACCTATCACCTTCAAAGTACTCTTCATTACACTTAATACATTTGACAAATCTGTGATTCCATTCTTGGAAAGATCATCTGTTTGGATGCTCGTGGCACCTCCCTCATTTTTTCTTCACCTCTTCTACTTCCTCAAATTGCTGTCCTGTCATGTCCTCCTTCATTCACGGAAACAAAAAGAAACCCCACTGAGCAGGATCAGGTGAGTAAGGTGGTTGGGGTAAGAGAGGCATGCTGTTTTTTACCAAAAACCGGGACTCTGAGATGGCTGTGTGAGCAGGTGCATTGTGGAGGTGACAAAACCAATTCCCTGTCTGCACAAATCAGGCCATTTTTGTCTCACATTGTTAGGCTATCTTTTTAGAACCTCTAAATAGAAAACTTACTAACAATCTGACCTAGTGGAACAAACTCCAAATGCACTATGAATCAACATGTTCATCTGTTCGGAAAGTTGACAGACATCCAGAAGGAGGTTTTTTATCAATCCACATTTCACCTTTTTTCAAATGAGAAAACCACACATACATTTCAGTTTTTGACATAGGGCTGTTCTTGTAAGTTGTTTTCAAACACACTAGTTTCTGTGGCATTTTTCCTGAGCAGGAAGCAAAATTTCACAGCCACACACTGTTCTTTTAAACTGGCCATCACAAAAAAAATATGATATTTGAGTGGAACTGCCTTTACACAAAAATTCACTATGACCTGAGAGAACCTTTCCAGGCACCACTCCTCGGGGGCACTAACTTAGAGCGAGTTGCCAGATGCATGTTCGGAAAGTTCTGCTCCACCCAGTGCAATGCCAGATTTGGGTGGGTACCCCTCATGAGATATAAAATAATCATAATATATAACAACATAACTATAATAATAAAAATTGCATCGTAATAAAAACTTGGTAAGCCTTTATTCTCCAGCAAGACCTATGTTAAATATTTTCAGATGTACGGTCAAATTTAATCTATACAACAACCCACAAAGCTACCTCCTATGTTAAACCCCCACTTTATGGCAGAGGAGATTGAAGCACAGCGAGAAAATCCTACCCAGAGCCACACAGCTGGAAAGGGTTGGGGGGACAGTGGAGCAGGATGGTTTCAGGCATCTTGATGACAGTGATAATCACTTCCCCATTTCTGAGTGTAAAAACCTCCCAGGAAGTGTCTGCTTCATGTGCAGAGATAAGGAAGTGACTAAAGGTCAGTTCACTTCCGTTCTTTCCGGTAAGCAGCGCTTCCTACCTCGCACGGTGGCCAGTTCCCCGTCCACGTGGGCCATGCACTGCATGGCGGTGGCGGCAACACATATGGGCATGCTGACCCTCTGTCCCAAAACAGACGCTGACAGGTCGATTTCAGAAACGTTCCGGAGCATGCGTGGATACAGCTTCCACCTAGTATTTAGAAAATAAATAAGCAGAGGCTTCATCAGAATTTAAAAGCAGAGCAGAAGTGTGGACAGGGTGTATTCGTTTAAAAGAAAAAAAAAACAATTATTTCAATTCCCATCTAGCAAACAAGTATGCTTAACAAGCCCTTTTTATTCTTTTAGGGTAGAAATTTGTCAGTGAGAGAATGATCAATTTCCCAAGATATTTTTTCCAATGAGGTATAATTCAAATACAGACTTTACACAGTACCTTAGGTCGTTTTTGAATTTTTACACAGTGCTGTAACCACCGCCACAACTAAGATCTAGTCCCATCATTTGGACCATGTTGTCTTTTCCCCGTGCAGTGAAACTCTCCCCCCACCTTTGTTCCCTGACAGGATTGCTCTCTCTCACGCCAGAGTTTCCTCTTCTAAACTTTTGTACGAATCGGCTTAGGCAGTGGGAAGCCACTGCAGCTTTCTCTTCTCTCAGGCAGCATGCTTTAAAAGTCATCCTTCCTTTGCTGCATTCACCAGCAGTTCATCCTTGTGGTTAAGGAGGGGCATCCCGTTGTGTAGAGGAAGCACCGGAGGAGTCTCCGATTGTGGGGAGGGAGCACGGTGTGTCGACTATGCTTCCTGTTTGACGCCTTCAGGAAAAAATCACTGCAAACATTTACCCGCATATTTTGGGGGTGGATACATTTCTCGTAGTACTTCCCGCAAACCATTTTGAAGATGGGCCACAGAACAAAGGCAGAGATGTTAGACTTTGATTTCAGAAGGCCAAAGTAAAATTAGAGTTTCAGATGCCGTATATCTACTTTACAGTGGAAACAGCTTTAAGCAATCATCTTCAAAATATTTTGGTTTCTTCAAGATCTTTTAACTGCATGATTAAACATTGTAGAGTGATTATTTTAAAACTATGCAAATGTATCTTCATATGTATATCTGTTCATAAATGCATATATGTATGTGTGTGTAAATATATTTCACTGAACATTCTTCTCAAGAATGCTATTTGACCGAAACTGGAATTTGTTTTAAAATCTTTTCACTCTTGAATGTTAAGTGCTTTTGTTATCTGTATTGACATAAAAATTACCAAAAAACCAACTAAAAATTCACTAGCAAATTGATGAAACTAATATCCACCATTGCCCCAGGGAAATTTCTACCTCCTACATTGGTTTGAATTTGTTTTTGTCTTTATTCAAGATAAAAACTAGAACCAGTTTACTGCCATTGAGGGAATTATGGCTCCAAGTAGCCTCTAGGGCAGGGTAGTACTGCGCTTGTAGGTTTCTGAGACTGTAAGGTTTTGTTTGGTTTTTTTGTCTTGTTTCAATAATTTTATTGTGGGCTCTTACAGCCCTTAAAACATTCAATACATCATTTGTATCAAGCATATTTCTACACATGTTGCCATCTTCATTTTCAAATATTTTCTACTTGAGCTCTTGGTATAAGCTCCTCTTTTACCCTCTTTTGTCTTTTTTGGTAAAAATTTTTTGGGCATCACTGCCCCCTGGTGAGAGTAGAGGCCCAGCCTTGCTCCTGGAGAGCTGCTGCTGGAACTGAACCACCAAGCCAGTGGGTCGCAGTTCCGCACTCAACCACTATGCCACCGAGGCTCAGCCCTTTTGGTAAGTTTTTTTTATGGGGGTAGAAAAATCACATCTTTGGCGTGGTTTCGAATCGCTGATCTTACGGATTAGCAGCCCAATGCATCACCACTACACCCCTGGGGCTCTTTTCCTCCTCTTTAATAGCGGATTAAGTGGAAGAGAGCAGATTGTAGAGAGCGTGAGTAGACAGCAGTGTGCCTATGCACACAGGCAGACCCCTGCCCACCCCCCAATCCCAGCAGACAACCGGGATCTACTCCTTCTTCCCCAAGGAAGGCGATCAATGGGTAGAGACAGCAAACTACAGGAACTTCCAAAGACCCTCTCGACCTCTTCGCTGTCGCTCAGGGGGCAGGGGAAGGTTTGTCTGCACTGAGCTGGTGGCATCACCAAGATTCTGCACTAGAACTCTTCCTCGCATCCTTAGAAATCCCCAGCTCCTGGAAAGCATCATCAAGAAGTCTTACTGTGTGACTTATTTGCAATCCCTTTGACTACCATAATTGTCGTTATTTGTGTCACCCAACAGGCTCTGTGACTGGAAGGCACAGTGTCCCCGTGGCCCTTCGCAATGAGATTCTTTCATGCTCATGCCAAAGGGAAGGCTTCAAAACCACCAGGCTCCCTGCCAGGCAGAGGGGAGCGGTTGGCCAGGGTTGCCCTGCAAAGCTGTTGATCTTTAAGGCAGCAAACATCTTCCTCCAGGCCAGGGCTGGTGGGCTCGAAGAACCCACGACTCCAGAAGGATTCCTCCACCCTTCATGAGACAGTCCATTGATAATCATCTCGACGGGTATTTTACGATGAGAAAAACCAATCTTGCCTGCAGCCTTGGCATGCCCGCATTAATATTTATTTACAGCTGGACAAGCAACGAAAGCATTTGTGTGTGTGTGTGCGCGCGCGCGCGCGCGCGCGTGTGTGTGTGTGTGTGTGTGTGTGTGTGTGTGTGTGTTTGGCAGGGAGTGGGAAGTTTTTGTATTGGCATGTTAACATTTTTATCCCCATTGGCCTGACAAGGTTCTAGGCAGCAGTTTCATGATTTTCCACTTGGTGGCGCCGTCACTTTATTAATGTGTTCCTGCTTCCCCATGAACCTTTCCCTTCTAAGCCTAACAGTAGAGAGGGTCGTGGACCAATCTGCAAAATACAATTCTGAGGCAACGTGAGAGAAAGTCAATGGAGTGGGAAAAGTGTGTTCCCTACATAGTCCTCAGCGTGTTGATGCTCTCGAAAGGACAAATAGGACTATCCTTGTCAGAGAGCTCCAGTCACTTTCCAATCCCGTGAGATCCTTTGAAAACACGCATGACTTTTTCCGCAATCATCGCTGAAATACTCACTTACCATCAACTTGCATTATCCTCCATTTCAGAGAAAGGGTGTGGAAATACTTGATCCAAGTGGTGAATAAACCTTTTCCAAGGGCTGGGGGTAAGCTGAGTGAAGGGAGTTGCCACAAGAGAGTCAGGACCCTGACACATGGCTTTTGGCCCACACTGGACCTCCAACACGCGCTCTGAGATCTGTGGACTCTGACTCACAGGCGTGCGGGAGGATGGAGTAGAAAAGCCCCTTAGGGTTTCCGAAAAAGTAAAGATGTATGGCAGCGGACCGCTTCATCTTTGTTCGGTGGAGAACCGGCTGGATTTGAACCCCTGACACCGTGCATAGAAGCCTAATGCCTGATGGGCTGTGCCACCAGGGATTCTTTCATGCCCAACGAGGCCCTCAGATTTAACTTACTAGCAATCCAGATCAAGGCAAGCCATTCCCAGAGAGGCGGCCCCTCGATGGAAGGAAGACACCTTCTCAGCAAACAACTCTTAGCTGGCACATGCCAATGGCACACTGGCACAGCACGTCCCTGGGACACACATGCACCGCCCTTAAAACACATCAAGCACCGCCCCGTGTTTGTAATCTTTTCACCAAGCCTTTTATGCAACCAGAGCTTTAGAACTGTCTCTTTTACACGAGAACAGACAAGGAAGCGTTGGGACTTCAGCCCAATTTGAAATGATGCATTGTTAGACAAGAGAAGTAGTACTCTGAATCTGAGTGGGATTGGGAGGGGGTGAGAAAGTCAGACATGTTGTCTGGGCAAAAGAAAAGGGAGGGGGGAGTGGGGGCTAGTCACCCCTTTAAGGAACTCAAAAAGAATTTTTTTTTCTTCGCATCACTGCCTTAGCCTTGTTCCTGGAGAGCTGCTGCTGGATTTGAACCATCAGCCCTGTGGGCTGAAGACCCGCACACAACCCCTGCGCCACCAGGGCTCAGCTGGAACTCAAAAATAATATAAATAAAATGACCGAGTGAGAGAGGAGAGGGAGAAGGAAAAGTATAATCCCTGCCGCAGGGCCAATGTATAAAACCTTGCATCTTCAGAAACAAGAGCCCCTCAGCTGCTTTTTCAGGGGCACAGCAGAGAGCTGGGCATTCCCCATTGGTGGCAAGGGGCTGTGCTGCACATATGTCCGGGAGCAGGAGATTTGAAATGCCACCGCGAGTCCTCTGCTTTCCAAACGTTAGAGTCAAAGAGTGCCATCAGATCACTTCTACCCATAGACTGTTTAAAAGGAAGTCACTCGATTTAGTCAGTGGACTTCTAAATGTTCCTTTTGGTTCCCTTCAGTGGGAATTCCCAACACAACCTCTCATTCCGCGGCAAGTCACTGTGGAAAAGGACCTCTCAAGGTCACATGACAGAACAACAGGTCAATCCCCATCACCCGGTGTGGTCAGAGTCCCTGGGAGATCGGATCGTTTCCTCCGGACCATGAACATGCCCACTGGGGACTGAAATTACCCCCCTGGCCCCCACCCAGGGACGTCAAAGGAGCAAAGTGCTCAAGCTGCTTTCCGATAGATTCTACCCCGGAGCACAGGCGCTCCCGCAGCACAAGACAGCTCAGTCGTGCTGGCGGGATCTGACTTTTTGAACTCATATGGCTGTTTTGCTTTGACTTGGGAGTACAGAAGTCTACATCCCTCAAGCAATGGCCCAGGGGTCACATGAATGGTCTCTGACCTCAGAACTCCACTGAGGGCGGAGAAGTGCCACATAATCATGACTGGTTATGAAAGGGCCGTTTGCTGTCCCTGTGGCAGAGAACAACTGGGGGGTAGGGGTGGGGGGGGGGTACAGTACATTCCACCGATGTCTTCGAAATCACGTGAGCACAGGTGATCTGAAAAGTTGCTTTTACAGTCTTCGCTTGAATCAGAATGAGAGGTTTCAGAGAGATTGCCTTTGTTTCATCTACCCAAAGCCAGCACAACTCTGGCAGAAAATCTATTTTTCCCTCCCGCGTGACGGGACGAGCTAGAAGAGAGGGACTGGGGAATCAAGGGTCACCCAGCAGTTGTACCTCAAAAGAGGCGACGAGATGTTAGACATCCTGGGAATGCTCCTAATGCTTCCTACAGTAAGAACTTTTCAAGTAGCCTCCGTGGTCCTCCAGAGAACGCGGACTGAGAGAGGTGAGCTTTCTCTCCACCGCCAGGGTCTCAGCCCAAGCGCCTTGGAGCCCGGCAATAGAGACTGGACACATTTCCTGGGGAAACGGCATACCAACGTCTCCTGCTCGTCTGCTTCCTGCCCATAACTGACTGCCACTAACATGAGGACCAGAACTTTCCAGAGTTGGGCCCTGAGGAGTCTGTACTATATTCACCCTGAAGGATGAATCTGGGCGTCCACCGAGGTGGGAACACAGACCATGAACTAGCTCTGAGGGTGGTTCATCCACACTGAAAACCCCACCCACACGCTGGCCTCTGCCTGGCAGCATTTAGGAGCTGATTTGGGTCTCCGGGAAAACCTGGGACAGAGTCAAGTCTTGAAGAGAGTTGGGGATTTGCCTGCTGAAGCAGTCTGTAAAACACACTTTCTGTGGTCTCCTTGGATTTCCTCCAACTTACCTACAAACAGACCTGGATGGCCGAATGAGCCAGGCCCAACAGTCACTGTCTTGAATCCCCCCTGCGGAGCACGGCTGCCCTGCACCCAAGACACAGGGATGTGGGAGTGGGAAGAGTGCCTGCTGGCAGTGAGTGTGGACTCTTCCTAGAGGGGTCACCATGAGTCGCCCTGGGCGACATGACAAAGAACAACAGCGATTTACATACAGAAAAGTGACTGTTCTGGGCTGAAGGGGGAAGTGAGAAAGAAAGCAGATTCTTTTCCTTGTGAACTTTGCTGCCTTTGATCTTTAATTTATCATCGCCAATGGGAACATGTGAAATTCATGGGCTATGTTAATGGCTCTCAAGGAAGATGGATGGTGAGCCAGGAGTTCCGGGTGTGGAAGGCCTTCTTCCCTCACTGCCAAGAGTAAAGCGTTTGTGCAACTGCAGAGAGGAAAAAACACTCCTTTACAGTTACTTGACTTCTTGCTATTATTACAGAGGAAGCCTATAAACCACAGGGCTGCTATCTTGTGCTTTGAAATATGAAAGGCCAGGGAAGAGCTAATTTAGGAAGAGAGATGAAGCTTTTGAGAGGAGAGATGAAACAGCCAAGTTCAAAGATTCATGCTACACAGACAAATTGAAATGTAAGGTGAAAGTTTAGACAACAGCAATCAAAATGAATCATCGGGGAAGGCGGGTGGGAGTGTGTGAGGCAGCAATCCAATCTGGTTCAAACAGATAAGATGACTATCTTGTGTTTAGTGCCGTTTAAAGCCCCCTGAACGTGGGTGCTGACTGTGACAGGAGAGAGAGAGAGCGGTCTCCTCAGACGACATCACCGCCATTGACATAAGGAAATGAATGCTTGCAGGTGAGGAGCATGAGGGTGGACTTTTTCCATCCACTATTCAAAATTCACAGGCTTGTAATATTTTTAAGACCATCTAGAAACTGACCATCTTTCATAAGCTCAAAAATTTTCACCAGTCAAGTAAGCACCTATCCAGACAAAGAATCACACAGCACTACAATTAAGGCAGAATATCCTAAATGGCTACAATGTGTGTCTGTCGATGACTATAAAGTAACAAATTTTCTTACCTGGAAAATGCTGCCATGTTATCAGCCAATGTTTCCTGATCATTTGCCCCAGACTTATAATAGTCATATATAGACTTTTGTAGAACTAATTTAGCATGCTGTTCATAATCACTGATACAAATAAGCCGGGGAAACATTGTTGCAGGTGAGTACTGGTCCCGGTTTGGGGCTGGGTTTTTTCCCCCTCTTGCATTGCCTTCTACCCTTTGAGAATTCCGTTATTTGTCAATCATTAATAGACATTTTTTCAAAGTTCAGATTTAGTTCTTGATTGACCTCTAAGAGAATAAACATATGCTTAGACTTTGAATTTTCATTTTCAGGCCAAAGAACCGCTCCACCTAAGTCCCAAGAAGCTGAGGTTGGGGGCATAGATGAATAAAACCAGTCACTTTCTTGTGACCTCTGATATCTGAGGACTCCAGGTGTGTCTGAAGAGAATTGGGTGCTTTGGGGTTTTCAGTGGCTGGTTTTTCAGATGCACATCTCAAAATGTGTCTTCCAAAGAACCTAAGGGTGACTCAAATGTCTAGTGTGTCTGTTTTCATCTGAGAGCATTTCCATTGGAGAAACCCAAGGTCCCCAGAAGGGAATTAAGTTTCTGAAAAATGAAAGAGAGGGAATGTTGAGGAGTGAATTAAAAGGTTTAAAAAAAAGAAAAGAAAGAACAAGACACTTCATGGCATGGATTAGTCTGTAAAATACTACATTGGGTGAAATTAGCCAATCACCAAAAAGCAAGTGTTGTAAGAGTGTACTATTATAAAGAAATAGAAGAAAACATAGTAAAGAGTTTCATAAAAAAGAAACAGATTTTAGAGATTATCAAGTGGGGGAGCAAAAGGGAGGGAAATGGAGTCATAGGCTAGAGCATTACCCTTCGGGGTAATCTGATTCATAACAGTAGCAAAATTAGAGTTATGAAGTAGCAATGAAAAGAATTTTATTGTTGGGGGTCACCACAACATGAGGAACTGTATTAATGCATCACGGTATTAAGAAGGTTGAGATTCACTGGGCTAGAGGATTGACAAGTACTAACTTGGGTGAAAGGAAAGATAATCTTCCATAAGATGAAGAAATCAATGAAAGGGTGTAAATTGTCGAGGATTTCCTCTTTCTTGAATCCACAGTTAATGCTCATTGAAGCAGCAGTCAAGAGATCAAGGAAAGCATTATTACATTTTTTGCATAAATCTATTGCATAAGATCTCTTTACAGTATTGGAAAGCAAAGACATCACTCGGAGGATGAGTGTGTTCCTGACCCAAACCATGGTTCTTTCAAATGAAAGTTGGACATGGAGTAAGGAAGACAGAAGAAAATTTGATGAATTTGGATGGTGGGCTGGAAAAGAATATTGAGAACATCATGGACTGCTAAAAGGACAAACCAATCTGTCTTAGAAGACGCATTAGTGCCAAGAGTGCTCCTTAGAGGCAAGGATGGTGAGACTGACTGTGTCAGGCAGGGTTCTCTTAGAGAAATAAAACTCAGGACACTAGTAATTCTTTTTATATATTCATATAGAGAAAAAGGTATATAAGATAAGAAAGAAACAGTTAATTATCTATAAAGCAATACAGATTGCTCAGTGCAACTAACTTGCATGAGACAGCTAGACGACCGACAGTCCTTCAAGTCTTGAGGGCCGCTGAGGAGTCCTCTGTAGAGCAATTCAGGCTATCTGGTCACAGGCAGCAAACAGCAGAGCAGGTCACCAACAGTCAGCCAGATGACAGAGTCCAACAGTCCCCAGCTCAAGAGATGTATATCCCAGGAGCGTGGCGAAGTAGGGCTTGAAGGATCCTCAACTCACAGTTCACAGTCCACAATTACGTATCCCACGGGTAGTGTTGCTTGGAGGTCGAGGCACAGGACGAACAAGGCAGCTCTCTGGCCCAAAGATCCGGAAGCAAGAGAGCATGTGGGACTCCTCGAGCCCTTCCTATCTCTGCCCTTCCATTTATCCCGTGTGTTCATTGGCCGTGCCATCACAACAGACTCACCAATCTTCTGTGGCCATGTTGGCATAACAAACCTACCCACCACACTTACATACTTTGGACATGGTCAGAAGAGATCAGTCCCTGGAGGAAACGCATCAAGCTTGGTAAAGTCGAAGGCCAGGGAAAAGCGGCAGGTTCTCAAAGGGAGGGATCGACACAGTAGCTGCAACGATGCACTCCAGCACAGGAACCATGGTGAGTTAGTCCGGGTAGACGAGAGGAACAAATTTCAGAGACATGCATATCGGTTTAAGGAAAAGGTTTATCTACAAAAGGAATGGGACATGGAGAAAGCATCCCAGCCCAGTCCAGTGCAAAGTCACAAGTTCGGTATTAACCCATATGCCCGAAATCAGTCTATAAAGTCTTCTGACTCACAAAGTCACAGGTCAGTGGGTGCAGAATCCCGGGGCTGGCAGGGCACCCCACCTCCAGGGCTCAGGGTCCATCAAGAGCAGAAGCAACTCATCGCTGGCAGAGGGCTCCATCTGGCCGCCCCAGCTTCAGAGGTCTGGCTCCATCAAAGCAAACCTATGTGGTCTCTCTGCCGGCTCCTCCAGCTTATCCAACGCTGCCAGCTTGTCTTGTCCGTGATTAATCGTCTCTGAAACTAACTCCCAACAACTGGGGAAGATAGCTTCTCATCTTCACGAGGGAAATATCGTGAGATTTCCCAGGAGTCTCAGGTGAATGCCATGCCCACACAGAGGCCTCATCGGCTACTCAATGGCTATCTCCAGATTAACGGCTAGACTCATAAAATCATAAAATTAACATAAGCACATGACTGCCACACATGGTGAGGACAGCTCAGGGCTTGGTCATGTTTCATTCTGGTGTGCATACGGTCGCTAAGGGTTGGAATTGACTTGATGACACATAACAGACAGAACAATGAGGGCACGCTCTTAGAGGGTTTGATAAGTGATTTAAACTCTTGACCACCAAATGGATGATGTCAAATATAAACCCTCATTTAATTCACATTTTTTTTAAAAAATGATTTTAATGTAATGTCTTGAAGAAGCCCTTTTATGAAATTGCTCTTCACTTGCTCGAAGATTGCTTCTCTCTATTTTACGCATTTGGGTCTTTGCTCTTTGCTTGGCCTCCAGGAGGGTGACCCCTTCGTATCTCTTCCCTGTTTGAATTGTAAGGATATTCTATAATCAGAAACCCTAGTAAGTATGAAATTCAGTGGCCTGTGAAATTTTGACTTGAACAAGAAACCATAAGGCCAACTTTACAAGTGGTTCTTAAAAGTTTTCATTTATCCAAAGGAAATGTATATGTGTCCTATGTACACACACACACACACACACACACACACATAATTCAATTTCACTAGTCATGAGGAAGTACACAGCCAAACCACAATGAGACATCATTTCATACCTACTAGGATGGCGCTAATCTCTGAACCACTCCATCTAAGTCCCAAGAAGCTGAGGTTGGGGACATAGATGAAAAAAACCAGTCACTTTCTTATGAACTCTGATATCTGAGGATATCAGATGTGTCTGAGGAGAATTGGGTGCTTTGGAGTTTTCAGTAGCTGATTTTTCAGAAGCAGACCTCAAAATTGTCTTTCAAGGAACCTATGGGTGACTCAAATGTCTACTGTGTCTGTTTTCAGCTGAGGGCATTTCCATTGGAGGAACCCAAGGTCCCCAGAAGGGAATTAAGTCTCTGAAAAATGAAAGAGAGGGAATGTAGAGGAGTGAATTAAAAGGTTAAAAAAATATGAAACCACAAGACACTTCATGGCATGGATTAGTCTGTAAAATATTACACTGGGTGAATTTAGCCAATCACCAAAAGGCAAATATCGTATGAGTGTACAAAGTGCAGGTAAAGAGGTAGAGGAACTGGGACGTTGACTCCATTATTGGTGGAAATATGGAACGGTGCATCATTTGTAAAAAACAGTTAGTGCACCTCCTACTCCCACCACCGGAGAGCAAAACAAAACAAAACAAAAAAACAGTTGGTGCTTCCTTAAAAAGTTAAATATAGTATTGCCATGAAGTGGGGGGACAAATAACAGAAATGTGGGTGAGGGGAGACAACAGACAGTGTAAGACATGAAATAACAGCACTAGCAAACAACTATCAGGCGTTCATGGGGGTGGGCAGCTGGGGATGGGGAGAAAAAGGAAGGGCTGATTCCAAAGGCTTCTTCTAGAGAGAAAATGTTTTGGAAATGTTGATGGTAACATATATGCAGGTGTGCTTAATACAATTGAATGCTGGATTGTTATAAGATTTGTTAGAGCCCCCAAATAAATGACTAATTAAAAAAAAAGAATTACCATGAAGCAAAGCATACTCCTAGGTATGTCTCCCCACCCCCACAATATACTTAAAAGCAAGAACTCAAACGGACACACGTATGGCTATAGTTGCTCTTTGCAGCACTCTTTCTACAGTCAGAACATTCAGGAAAAAAACAAGTAAGTATGCTTCAATAGATAAACAGATAAATAACATGTGGTATAATCTACCCCAATGCCAGTGGTTCTCAAGTCAATTCTGACTCATGGAGACCTCATGCATGTGCAATTAGGTAATATTCAACCACTGAGAGAAATAAAAACAAAGGTCTGATGGATGCTACAACATGGATGAGTCTTAAAAGCATTATGCTGAATGCAGTAGGTCAGTTGCAAAAGGTAATATGATTCTACTTATATGACATATGTAGACCAAGCAAATATATAGAAAGTAAAGTTCATTGGTGCCTATTAGGGATAATTAGTCACGAGAAGTAAGTAAGGAATTATTGCTTAAGGGGTACAAGTTCCTCTTTGTGCTCATAAATTTGTTTTGGAATCAACTGTGATCTTGAAATATATGCCATTGTTACTGCAGTGCACATTTAAAATAGAAAAAATGAAACAACAAAGTGCTATATATTTTTGACACAACATAAAGTCTTATTTGTCTCTGAAGGAAATATTGAAAGGTACTATCCCAAAGGATCTTGTGGTTTTGATTCAGAAATTGCATTCAGTTGTGGAATACTTACATAAGATGATCTTTATTTCATTTTTGACTTGAACAAGAAGCCATAAGGCCAATTTTATAAATGGTTCTTGAAAGTTCTCATTTATTCAAATGAAATGTATACATATATGTTCTTTATTTTATTTTATTGGGGTTCTTACAGCTTTTATCACAATCCATACATATATTCATTGTCAAACACATATGTACATATGCTGTCATCTTTTAAAAAATATTTTCATTCTACTTGAGCCCCTGGCATCAGTTCCTCATTCCCCCTTCCTCCTTTTCTCTCCCATCTTTCCTCCCCCATACCCCCCTTAATAATTTATAAATTTGTCTTCTTTTTTTTTCTTCATGTATTACACCAGCTTCTATCTCATTTCAAGATTTGTGTTCTTAAGAGAGACCTGGACTTCAATCTAGATGCCTGCACTTGAAGCTGCTCACCAGATTTCAGGATGACCTCTTATTTAAATATGTATTCACTTTAAAACTTAACTATTAGCTAGCTCTTTGCAAAGCATATATTTAAAGTGGGGGGGTGGAGGCACAGTGTAATGCTCTACAATACCTCTGGAGCCAACTCACTCCTAGAACCAGAAGTCCTGGCATTTTCCAAATGTGACCTTTGGGTCAGCCGCATCCCCACATTTTCTGCGAGCTCTTGAGAAATTCAGACTCTCAGGTCCGAAACAGACCCATGGGTTCAGGATTACACCAGAAGACTTTGGTGTCCACTCTTGTTTACCAACCACTGCTTTGGAAAGACACGAAGTAAAGAAAGATCATTTTTAAAAGAGGCTTGAATTTTAAAAAAACAAACAAAATAGTCTTACTTTGAACTATGGCAACTCAAATAGGTATCCAGCCTATTTAGAGTGTGATCCTAATGCCTAATCTCTGAATTGCAACCTCCTCCCTGCTTATTTATTGCTTTTGGTGGGCAGAAGGAAGAGTATAATTAAATACATGTACATTCCTGAATATCCTCCCAAAATTCTCTGTGATGAGATCACAGTGGGGAAACAGGACAAAACAAGTCTGAGCCTTGTTCAAGCAGCTAAGGGTTCCCTCCGTGTGTTCTGGCAGGTTCGGGTCCAGAGGGGGAATGCCCAAATGGAGTCATCCACTGGATCCCTGACAGCCAAAAGAATACACTTGGTTCTCATTTCATTAACTCAAGACTTTATAGATCTTCAGGTACTTCCAACCCTTCTTTAACTTACACTGAAATGTTCTACAGAACAATACTGCCTTCTCTATGATCCTTAGGAATAGTATAAACAACAGGGTCATCTTAAGTGATTTTATTTTCTTCTTATCTCAAGAGAAATCCAAGCATTACTAGAAGGAAATTGTTGAGAGCACCACATTCTTACCTTGCTTTGGAATGCTGAAACTTCAGGATGTATGGCATACTCTAGAAGCTGCATTAATGAATCATCATCAGGAACCCCACTGGGTGAACTTGATGCCACCTCAGACACACTTTTAACCCAAGGACTCACGCTGGAAAACGTATGGTGTCTGAGGAAACAGAAGGAAGCTGCACCAGGAGCAATGTAATATTGGTTGCTGGACCAACAAGACCTTGCTACAACAGCATCCTATATTAAGAGGCATTCTTCCTAGCAATCCTGTGATGGCCATCCTGTGATATTTGCTTATGCTTGTGAAGAAACACGAAGGGTCACCCTCCTGCAGGCCAAGCAAAGAACAAAAACCTAGATGCGTAAAATAGAGAGAAGCAATCTTCGAGCAAGTCAAGAGCAATTTCATAAAAGGGCTTCTCCAAGACATTACATTAAAATCATTTTTAAAAATAAATGTGAATCCAATGAGGGTTTATATTTGACATCATCCATTTGGTGGTCAACAGTTTAAACCACTTATCAAACCCTCTAAGAGCGTGCCCTCATTGTTCTGTCTGTTACATGTCATCGAGTCAATTCCAACCCCTACGGGCCCTATGCACACCAGAATGAAATTAAAGTGTATCTCAGAGATGCAGCTTGATTGGGGGTCACCCTCTTGACGCTGTGTTATTTCTCGGTAAATGAAACCCAGGGACCTTGAGACCACAGGGAAAGAAAACCTAACAAGGGTTTGATGAGAGGGTTGGTATAGAAGGGTGGGGGAGATAAGAACTCCAGGAAGGAAATGTTTGGTGACTGATTACAGAAAAAAATTGCACAGTTATATTGACATGATTGAACTATGGAATGATATGACATATGTATTAATTTTCAAGTCACAGCAAATACACACACACA
>PVJH01029153.1:0-26379 GCA_004026705.1 Nesogale talazaci | reverse complement strand
CCCATAAGTTTTGGTATGTCGTGCTTTCATTCTCATTGGTTTCTAGAAATTTTTTAATTTCCTCTCTGATCTGGGTCAGCACACATTCCTTTTGCAATAGAGAATTATTCATTCTCCAACTATTTTCTCTAGTTCTCCTTAGCTTCCTTTTGTTGATTTCCAACCTTATGGCAGAGTGGTCTGAGAGTGAGTTCTGTATAATATCAAAATGTTTAAATTTATGTAGATTCTCCTTATGTCCCAATATGTGGTCTATCTTCGAAAAACTTCCATGTGGGGCTGAGAAGAAGGTGAAATGCTTTTCCTTTGGATGAAAGACCCTGTAGATATCTGCCAAGTCAAACTGTCTAATTGTGGTATTTAGATCTCTCGCCTCCTTGTTGAGTTTCTTTCCCTGTGATCTGTCCTTCTCAGAGAGTGGTGTGTTGAAGTCACCCACTATAATTGTTGAGGCTGTAATTTCTTTTTTCATCATACAAAGTGTCTAGTTTACATATTCTGCAGGTCTCTCATTCGGGGAATATATATTTAATATGCTTATTGGATCATTGTCTACCCTTCCCTTAAGCATTATATAGTGTCCTTCTTTATCTCTTGTTATGGTTTGCACTTTGAGGTCAATTTTATCTGAGATTAGGATTGCTACTCCAGCTTTTTTGGAATTGTTGTTTGCTTGGTATATTTTTCTCCAGTCTTTGATTCTCAATATTTTTTTTCCTGTGATCTTAAGATGTGTTCTTGTAGGCAGCAGATTGAGGGGGTTATATTTTCTCAGCCAGTCTATTAATTTCTGCCTCTTAAGGCCTGTGTTCAATCCATTAATATTTAGGGTTATTACATCTATCTGTGCACTCTGTGTTGTCATTTTATTGCTCTTGGATTGGATGTTTTTCTATTTCTATGGGTTGTGTCAATACCTCTTTGTGGTTCATTCTTGCCTTTCTTCCATCTCTGAGCCAGAGTTATCTTGGGGGCTGTTATCCCTTTGACTGTTTCTGGGTAGATTCATTCTGCGTGTGTTAGGTCGTTGTTGTTGTTCTTCTCCCAGTGGGTCAGTGAGAATCTTTTGTAGGGCTGGGTTCCTTTTGGCATATTCTCTGAGATTTTCCTTATCTGGAAAGACTCTTACTTCTCCATCAATTTTGATAGATAATTTGGCTGGATAGAGTATTCTTGGGTTTGCATCATGTTCCTGCAATTTTCGGAATATGCTGCTCCACTCTCTCCTTTTCTTCATCGTTTCCATTGATAGGTCCGAGCATATTCTTATCTGTTTGCCTTTATATATGATTGCCCTTTTTTCCCTAGCTGCTCTCATAATTTTCTCTTTTTCTTCATAATTGGAAAGTTTAACAACTATATGTCTTGGTGTTTTCTTCTTGGGGTTTAGTCTAGCTGGTGTTCTTTCCACCTCCTGTATGGTTATATGGCTTTCATTCATTAAGCTAGGGAAGTTTTCCTCTAAGCATTCCCTCACTATCTTGGATGTTGGTTTTCTTGATGCCTCATCCTCCGGCAGACTGATAATCCTAGTGTTGTTTCTTTTCATAGTATCAGCCAGGCATCTAATATTTTCTTCTGCTTCTCTCATAGACTTGCTAGATTTTTTCTCCCATTTATTAATTTCTACTTGCGAGTCCTCTAGGTCACTTGTCCTGTTTTCTGCCTCCTCCATTCTCTGGCTGAAATCTGAGAGCTTACTATTAGTTTTTGTTAGCTCACTCCTTAGTTCTTGGATTTCCCTTTGGTGAGTGGCCTTTATCTCCTGTATCAATTCTTCTTTCTTCTTTAATGCATCGCTTAAGAGCTGTATACGTGTTAGTAACATCTTGAAGATTTCTTTCTGTGGTTGATTAATCTCTGCATTTTCTATGACTGCTGTTAGGTCCAGCTGATCTTCTTGCATCGGATTCAGGTTCTCTTTTCTTGATACTGTGGAGGCGGTTAACTGTTTTTTGTTTGATTTATTCGTATTAGGTGGCATTTTCCTTGGTGTTTTGTGGGCCTAGGGTCTCTCTTTAGGATGCTGGTCTTATATTATAGCTTTCCTCAGGAACTGTTTGCAGCTAGGCTTTGCAGATCTGATGGAGCGTGTTGGTTGAGCGGGGGAGTGGGTTTAGGGGTGAGTTGGGAGTTGGGTGATCTGTTCCTGGCTAGGGGCGCTTGCCACAGATAGGTGGAAAAAATCCTCTAGCACTCTGGAGTGGGGAGGACTGGCTGGCTGTTTACCCAGGAGACAATGTAAAGCAGACCTCTCTGTTGTGGGTCTTGGGGCAGGCACCCTGAACTAGCAGAGTCTGTGAGGAGTGCCAGCAAATGTGGGGAGTGCGGGCGTTCCTTTAGCTCCTGTTAGAAAGTGTGGCCCAGGTGGGCAGGCTTGGGTTTAGGGAATGGCTTGATCTTATCCTGGGCATTGGTGGCGCCCTTAAGGTGCTGCCTGGGCGCGGGCCTCCTGGGTGGGGGAGGGTCTGGTCCACTGTTGTGCTTGGGACACAGTAGTCCCTGGGGGTGGGGAGCGAGAGATGTGGGTCTGCGTGGAGTGTCCCCTGGGCACCCTGGGCACCTTGGGGTGGGGAAGACTGGTCAGCGATTGCGCACGGGCGCTGATTAACTGCGGGTCCCTGATCTCAGGGTCGCCGAGCTGGCACCCAGGATTCTGCTGGCACAAAGAACCTGTAGCGTCTGTGCCGGCGTCTGTGCCCGCGTCCGTGGGGAGCGCGGGCGTGCGGGTCATGCTTGCTCCTGGTTCAGAGGAGGGCTCTGAGCGTTCCTGGAGTCACAAAACCCAATTCGAGAGCCCCGCCCTTCCCCGTGTCACCTCCACTCAACCATCTCCAGGAGCTCTGGCCGTGGGCTTCCTATCTGGAGACCATCATCCCTTGCTCCCCCTAAAACTATTTTTTTATATTATTAAAGATAATTTTACTTTATGTGTGATATTAATGATATTATTTGATCATTTCCATGGTGAGTCACCTTTCTGGGAATGGGCATAAGCATGGGTCTCTACCAGATAGTTGGTCAGGTAGCTATCTTCCAAAATTCTTGGCATAGACTAATGAGTGTTTCCAGATCTAGATCAGTTTACTGAAACATTTTAATGGGTAGTCCATCAATTCTTGGAGCTTTGTTTACTACTAATGCCTTCAGAGCAACTTGGGTTCTTCTTGGTCAGTTCTTGGTCATATGCTATTTTGGGGAATGGTTCAACGCTGGCCAATTATTTTTGACATAGTGACTGAATATCCCTTCTATCTTACTTGAGCTTACTTAATGGTTTAGTACTTTACTCATAGAATCCTTCAATATTGCGCTTGAATTGCTTTTTCAGTGTTTTGCTTTAGAAAAATGCTGAATGATAAACCTGTTTTTCCTTTTTGGCTCTCTAATTCCAAGTTTGTATACACTTTACTATTAAGATCTTGCTTCATCTTCACAAGCTGCCCTTTGAAATATTCTGTTCACCTCTTTTATTCATCATTTATTTTTCGTTAGCTAATGTGCATTAAAAGAGCAAGTTTCAGAGTCTCATCTGAAACTTTTGTCTTTTGTTCTTTTCTTGTCTTTTGGATGACCTTTTTGGCTAATGATATTGGTGTGGTCAACTTGATTCCTGTGTGTTTTATCTGGCATTGTCCCAGTTTTTGGTAGTAGTTTGCTACTACCTAGTAGTTTGCTTTGTTGAAAGAAAGGTATTTGAAATGTAGAAACCACTGATCTTGCAAAATGTTACCATGTCATCTCCAGCTTCCTTTCTATTGCCCCAGGCCATACTTTCCAACGACTGGTACTTTCTCTTTGCTTCCACCTTTTGTCTTCCAATTACCAGTATTGTCAATGCGTGCAGATTGTACATTTGATCAATTTGAAACTGCAGAAGTTGGCAGAATTCTTCGGTTTCTCAGTTGCTTCATTATTGACTTTAGCCTTTGGGGCATAAATTTGAGCAATAGTTGCACTCATTGGGTTTGCTTGTTTTATATCAATATTATCCAACCACCAAGAGCATTGTGCTCACAAATAGTATTTTTATTATTCAAAGGTTTTGTTGGCATACAGTTCCCATGATGTGTTGTCTTTGAATGATGAATGGGATGATGCCTCTCCTGAATTTATCATTCCTAGCAGAGCAAACAATATGATAGTCCGAATAAAAGATGGTCCATACCAGTCCATTTCAACTCACTCATGCCTCAGAGCTCCATTTCATTTTTGACAACATCTGTTTCCTAGATCCATACTTTGTACTTCCCATGATTAATTATGGATGTTTGCAACTGTTTCCTCGCAGGCTTAGTTGTGCCCCATCAGTAAATGAAGGTCCCGCCATCTTTGCTTACCCACCAGTCAGTAAGGTTGACTCTTCTGGGAGGAGACAATGCTTCCCAACTGATATTATAGGTGCCTTGTAACATTTTTTGAGTGCTCACCTTCTGGTGCCATGTTAGGTAATTTTTTTTCATAAGGTTCTCATTGGTTAGTTTTCAGAAGCGAACTATTTACTCCTTCCTAGTCTTTTTAGTCACGAACCTGTTCACCATCTGTTAACTCTGCCACTATTTAAAATGCTGGTGGCACAGTTTCCAACATCACAGCAACATAAAAGCCACCACAGTAAGACAAACTGATGGATGAGTGTGGTTTATAAGGTTATCCTTCTGATTCCGTCTATTTTAAAGAATGCCTTGTCTATGCTTACAAATCACCTTCTACAAGTTAAAATGTATGAGGATGATTTCTCTAGAGAAACAAAACCATGATTCATGTGTGAGTGTGTGTGCAGAATAATATCTATCAAGAGAATGACTCTTACAGTTTTAGAAGACAGTAAGTTCAGTCTGGTTCAACTCTGTGGGTCAGATGTTTAGTCAGGGAGGTGGAGACTGCAAAGCCAAGAATCAGGAGAACCCCAGGTTCTTGAGTGCAGAGTGAAATGAAGTAGATTGGCATGATGGCATGAGGTCAATGTACTAGATACAGGCTCCAGACCACGCAGAAACAACAAACTCTGCTTAAGGAGGAACAGACACGCTCACCAGGAGCATCCTTCCAATTGCATCTGGGGGTGACCTGATTGATGGGCTACACTCTGCCACAACTACCAACTGCCCCTGGAGTTGATGCCATCCCATCACGGTGTTAATTACATTGTACCAAATCACTTCATTAGAGGCTACTGCCAATTACAGAGAGCCCGGGTACATTCAAGTTGATGTAAAACCTAATGTGCACATAGAATATGCTTTGTCTGACTCAAAACCAGATTCTAATTTTAAATATATGAATTCAGAAGATTTTATTTCCTTATGGATCATGTTCCTCCTGGAGAATATTCCATGTCTTATGATTTGTTCAAATGCTACTTTTAAAATTTTCAGTAGCATTTTATATATCTCTCAACATAATTTATGCATTTCCTGTCTTGTTCATTTGTAAGTACTTTATGTTTCCAGTATTTTAGCCTTTTTCAGTTGCTATATCTATATAAAGAAATTTTTTTCTGTGGCAATTTTGCATCCACATTTTTCTGAGCTCTCTTGTCACTTATACAATGGTCATAAGGATGGGCCAGAGGTTCAATGACCAGGTTCAGAAGAAGGTGTATAACAGAAGGTATTATTGCTGATGTCAGATGGATCTTTGTGGAAAGCAAAGAATACCAGAAAGATGTTTACTTGTGTTTTTTGGCTATAGAAAAGCATTCAACTGTGTGGGGCATAGCAAACTATAGTGTTGAGAATAATGGGAATTTCAGAACATGTCATTGTGCTCATTTGCAACCTGTCCACGGATCAAGAGGCAGTTTTACAAACAGAAAAAGGGAATCCTGCCTGGTTTAAAGTCAAGAAAGGTGTGCATCAGGCTTGTAGCCTCTCACCATACTTACTCATTTTGTCTACTGAGCAAATAATCAGAGAAACTGGATTATATGAAGTAGAATGTGGCCTCGGGATTAGGGAAAGGTATATTAACAACCTATAATATGTAGATAACCGTACCTCGTTAGTTGAAAATAAAGAAGACTGAAAGCACTTGCTGAAGATCAAGGATTGCAGTATGGGTTACAACTCAATATTAAGAAGACTGAAATCCTCACAACTGGACCCATAGGTAGCATCATGATAATGGGGAAAAGATTTCAAGTTGTCAAGGATTTCGTTATGCATAGATTCACGAGCAATACTTAAAGAAGCCGCAGTCCAGATGTCAAATAATGCATTGCATTGGGTAAATTTGCTGGGCAAGACCTCTTTTTTGTTGGTGGTGGGTTTTTTTAATCACTTTATTGGGGACTTATACAACTCTTATCACAACCCATACATACATCCATTGTGTCAAGCACATTCATACATTTGTTGCCATCACCGTTCTCAAAACATTTGCTTTCTACTTGAGCACATGGTATCAGCTGATAAAGCATTTTTAAAGATTCTAATGAATGAGTACCAATTTGATTTTGGAAAAGGCAAAACATGACCTCTTTTCTAATAAACTTCCCTGTCAGATTAGTTTTAGAACTTTTTATCTGCTAACTCTCTGCTGCTATAGGGGTAATAAAGAGCATTCTGGATGTACTGCTTCCAAAGCCAGGCTTGTTTGTGCTTTTACTGCCCGTGTATTTTCAATATTCTTTGCCAACATCATAGTTAAAATGCAAAATGCATTAGTTTTTCTCTAGTCTTCCTTATTCTTTTTGTTTTTGTTTTTGTTTTTTTATCTTTTAACTGTATCCTTTTTTGTTTTTTTGTTTGTTTAGGATGCAGCACTGCCTCTGGTGGTCATGGGCGCTACCCAGTGCCGCTCCTGAGAGCGGCCGCTGGATTTGAACCACCAAGTCCTGCACTCAACCACTTACGCCACCGGGGCTCAGCCCTTAACTGTATCTTTATTCTTCCAGAAAAATAAACTCAATAATGCTTTGAAGGCTAGTCTGAAGGTAGTAAGATCTCACAATGATTGCTTTTTCTACCCCCCATCCCTCCCCCGGCACTACTGCACTTGGCTAGTCTTAAAATAATGCTCTGGAGATTTCTAAGTTTCTTTGTCATGCTTTGCACAAGGAAACCAGCAAGCTTTGAAATTAGCATCACATATGCATCTATGGCCATTTTCTTAGTCTCATCATTTGACATCTTGTCCTCCTGGATCCCATTGTGAGATTTTGCATACCCACTAGGGCATATCCATCTTCCTTATTGCTCTGGGTAGTGCTGGGTAGTGCTGCTTCTGTAAATATCCTGGCTTAGTTTTCTTAGGTGTCCCTTTTGTGGTTCTTTCTGCATTCTTCAGCAAGTTAGTTATAGTCTTTGTGCCTCAATGTGCTCATCTTCCACAGACTCATGCCTTCATGCTCATAACTACTAAATAAGTCTTCAATTCATTTCAAATGTCAATGGACTGTGTAGTTGAAAATTAGTGAGGATTTCTGATTTGTTAAGAATCTCCACAAAGGGCATTTCTTTTGTTGCAACAGTACTGAGGTAGTAAGATGTATATTACCTCACCAGTGTCCTCATCTCTTCGAATCTCTTTTTGAACAAGTGTCCATAGAAGGAAGTATCTTTCTGACATTTTTTTGCTTTCAGCCAAGACCCCTCTGACATCAGATACATCTCTTTGAAACAGAGCTTGGATTTCTGGCAATTCTCCATGGATATTATGCCTCATCAATGTTTGAATTATCTTCAGTCAAATTTTACTTGCATATGATATTTATGATATTGTTCAATAATTTGCTCATTCCCTGGGTCACCTTTCTTTGGAATTTGCACTCTTCCAGTTAACTGGCCAGGTAACTTGTCTTCCAAATTTCTTGGCATAGACAAGTGAGTATTTCTGCTTGTTGAAACATTTCTGTATCCCTTCAGCCAGGTGGGGGCTACCTGAGAGGCATGGAATAAGTACTCAAGACAAGATTCAGTCTTGAGCAAGACCTCTTTAAAACCTTAAAAGGCAAGGATGTTACTTTGAGGATAAGGCAGTGGTGAAATTCAGCTGGTTTGCAGCAATTTGGCAAAATCTCTAACTTTTTGTGGGTTCTGCACACTGGTTGTTAAAATAGCACTTAAAGAGTCAGGGATCTCTCTAAGCTGAGTGGCCACTGTAGAAACCACAAATACACACTTCTTACTCTTTCTTAACATTCATCTGCATGTCCATGTATTCTAAGAACCCATACATAGTTAAGTTCACTCCTCCCATAGGTATAAAATTATATGAAACGATTCCTGTAATAATAACTTATTCATTTCACAAAAATCAATAAACTTTTGATGAACTAAAAATGATAATAACGTTCGTATTGGGTTTTCTGCATTGCTGCTATTGCTGGTGATGGAGATTTAAACAATGAATTAAATCACATAAAAATAATGATAGCATGATCATCTCATGTGAAAGTTTATATTGTCTTTCTTTCTCAGCTCTAACCGTGCTAACTAGCATCTCTAGCAATATTGAATTATACTGATGAAGGTTGAGTTATATTTTCTGTAAACAATGGTTCCAATTAATCTGTGAAAAATCTGGTGCTTTCTTAGTAATAGCTCTACACCTCCCTGGGGGATGGAAAACAGAGAAGCAGGTGAAGGTAAATATTGATTGGCATAAGACATGAAAAAAATTAATAATTTATAAATTATCAAGAGTTCATGAGGGAGGAAAGATGGGGAGGGAGGGAGTGAAAATAAGGAGGTGTTATAATTTTCTTTCTCAAGTAGAAAAAAAATGATGAGGGCAACAAATGTACAAAGGTGCTTGACACAATGGATGGGTATATGGATTGTGGTAAGAGTTGTATGAGCCCCCCCAAAAAAACGATTTTTTAAAGAAAGAAAACTCAATGTATACTTGTATAAAATTATTTATCTTGAAAAATATTTTTTCATTATATTGGAATTCAGGTTTCTGGAGTTTATGGACCCACCCAAGCTTGATCAACTGTATGATCAGCATGCGTTGATAACTATTAGCAATTGGAATGCAAAAATTGGAATCAAAATAGAAGGAACAGTTGTTGGCCCCAGTGACAGAAATTAAGCTAAGGCTGGCATGATAGAATTTGGCAAGATCAACAACTTCTTCATCACAAATACCTTTTTTTCAACAACACACATGGACAGCTCCAGACAGAATATGCAGAAAGAAAGATGATTACATCTGTGCGGGAAAACAATGAATATGCATCATGCTAGGTGGTAGGTGGTTTCAAGCCAGTCTCAACTCACAACAAAACTCTGTACAACAGAATGACACACTACCCACTCCTGTGCCATACTCACAATTATTCTAATATTTGAGTTCATTGATGCAGCCACTGTGTCAACAACCCATCTTATTGAAGGTCCTCCTCTTTTTACCTGTATTATACTTTACCAAGCATGATGTCCTTCTCCAAGGCCTAGTCTGTCCTGATAGCACGTCCAGAATACATGTTAGACATGCGAGACAGTCTTACCATCTGTGGCAGTCATGTACTGGTGTGTCAATTTCATGATTGGGAGTCTAGGGGTGGAGTCTAGCCTGTCAATCTGGAGATAGCCAATGAGGCCTCTGTGTGGCCATGGCTTTCTCTGAGAATTCTGAGAAGTCTCACGATATTTCCCTCGTGGAGATGAGAGACCATCTCCTCAGTCATTTGGCGATGCTCAACTGACAAGACAAGATGGCAGCATGCGAGGAACTGGAGGAAAAGCCACACGGCCTTACCGTGATGGAACCAGACCTCTGAAACTGGAAAAGTCACAGAAAGAGCCCTGCCAGTGTTGAGATGCTTCTACTTCCAGTAAAGACTGCTGATGGACCTTGAGTCCTGGAAACCAGGGGCCATGGGGAGACCCCTGTCAGTGCCGGGATGCTTCCACCACCACTGGATACACAAGACTCTGCACCCACTGGTCTGTGATTGTCCTGGTGCCATTGCACATGCTTCGTGAGTCGGAAGTAGACTTTATAAACTGGTATCAGACATATGGGCTAATATCAGACTTAGGATGTTGGAGGGGACTGGGTTGGGGTTTTTTCTCAATGTTCCATTCCTCTTGTACATAAACCATTCCCTTATATGCATATGTTTATGAATTTGTTTCTCTAGTCTACCTGGACTAACACATTATGGTACCTTGGGAGTGGGGCCCTGGAGCATTCTGACCGTACTTCTTCCCAGACATAGTTGTCTGTTCTTTTGGCAGTTCATAGTACTTTCAAGACTCTTCACCAGCATCACAATTCAGATGCATGCATTCTTCTTTCCAAACACCAAACTCACTGACATTGAGTTGATGTCGGCTCATAGTGCCCCCTCTCCCCCTCCATGGGTTTCTGAGACCATAGCTATTTAAGGGAATAGAAAGCCCCATCTCATCTCGTGCAGAACAGCTGGTGGTTTTGAACTGCTTACCAGGAAGGTCGCAGCCCAGTACACAACCACAAGACCAGCAGGGTCGCATATGGATCCTTCTTATGTCTTCCTTATTCAGTGTCCCACTTTAACATCCATTCGAGGTGAGTGGTACGACCATGGCACAGTCTAGTCCTTAAAGTAACCATCTTGCTTTTCAACGAAGGGGTCTTGCACAGGGAATTTGCCCAAAGGAATGAGTCATTTGGTCTCTTGACTTCTGATTCCATGAGTAATGACTATGGATCCAAGCAAGACCAAATTCTAAATGACTTCAAACTTTTCTTATTTAATCATAATGTTGCCTCTTGGTCTATTTGTGAGAATTTTGGTTTTCTTTCTATTGAGTTGTAAGGCACACAAAAGGTTGTTTGTGTTCATCAGCAAGTGCTTTAAGTCTTCCTCACTTTCAACAAGCAAGGTTGGGTCATCTGCATATCAAAAAACATTAATAAGGAATCCTTCTATTCTTATGCTGTTTTCTTCTTCATATAATGCAGCTTCTCTGATTATGTGATCAGCAAATAGGTTAAGTATGGGGAGAAAATACGACCCTGATGCCCACCACTCCTGATTTTTAACTATGCTGCATGCCCTTGTTATATTTGCATAGTCTCCTCTTGGTCTGTATACACCTTCCACATGAACACAATGTAGTGTTCTGAAATTCTCTTTCTTCTCAATGCTACCCATTGTTTGTTATGGTCTACATAGTTGAACGTTGTTGCATAATCAATTAAACATAAGTAAATATCTTTCTGGTATTCTCTGCCTTCAGTCAAGATCTATCTGACCTCAGCAATAATATCCCCTATTCCATGTCATATACTGAATCTTGCCTGAACTTCTGGAAACTCTCTGTCAATGTGCTGCTACACATAGTTGGAGAAATAGTATCACACCTAAAACAAGACCAGGGATCAACTGTGTAACAGACCACTAATTGCTCATATGCAAGTTTAGGTTGAAGCTGAAAGAAAATTAAAACAAGTCGATGAGAGTCAAAATGCAACCTTAACTATACCCTACCTGAATTTTCAAGAATATATTTGCTACACAGAACACCAATGACAGAAGACCTGATGAGCTGTGGCATGACATCAGGAACATGGCACATGAAGAAATAAATGGTCATTAAAAAGACAGGAAAGAAAGAAAAGGTCAAACTGCATGTCAGAAGAAACTCCAAAACTTATTCTTAATCAAATAGCACCTAAAGCAAATATGGGGAAAAAAAGATGAAGTCAAAAAGCTGAACAGAATATTTCAAAGAGCAGCTTCAGAAAATAAAGTGTTATAATGAAATGTGCAAACAGCTAGAGTGAAAAAACCATAAAGGAAGAAAACACTTTGCATATCTTAAGCTAAAAGAACTGAAGACAGAGTTCAAGCTTTGAGTTGTGACTTTGAAAAACTCTATGGGAAAAATATTGAGCGATGTGAGAAGCATCAAAATAAGGTAGAAAGAATACACAGAGTCACAGTACCAAAAAGAACAAGTTGAATGTGTTAGGCTGGATTGACTAAAGAAACAAATCCAGTGACATCCATGTATGTATAAGAAGGAGCTTTATATCAAGGAGTAATTCTATTTCAAAAAAACATCCCAGCCCAGTCCAGTTCAAGTTCATGAGTCTGATACTAGTACATATTTCTCATCAAACTCAGCCAGTTGCATGCAATCCTGTAGAAGGCAAAAAGATCACAGGCCAGTGCATGCAAAGGTGGTGGAAAACATGGGAGGACTCCAGCAGCTCTCAGGGTGGCCAGGGAGCAGGAAGGTCAAGGGTAAAAAAAAAAGATAGGGGTCAGCCTCTAGCCCAGTGGTTCTCAACTTTTCTAATGCCACGACCCTTTACTACAGTTCCTCATGTTGTGGTGACAGCACCCGCAACATGTTTCCGTCGCTGTAATTTTGCTACTGTTATGAATTGGACCACCCTTGTGAAAAGATCATTCGATTCCCAAAGGGGTTGCAGCAACTCACAGGGTGAGAACCGCTGCTCTAGAGAACTCTACTGTCTTGGTCACACCTCCAGCGGAGGTCATCAGGCTGCGACCTGGTTGACAGACTAAACTCCACAAGATGGATTGACACAGGGGCAGCAACAATGAGCTGGAACATAAGAACAATTGTGAGGACAGCCGAAGATTGGGCAGGGCTTCATTCTGTTTTGTATGGAGGGTCACTGTGAGTCACCTAACAAACACAATAAACCCCGAGCCATTGCCCTGAGATCTTTTCAATCTTGAGCCTTGAGCAAACCTGCCTCTGGGGAGTCAGCTTAAGTCAAATAAACATAAAACACCTGTTGCCATCTGGTCAATTCAACTGAGAGTTTCACTAATTAGTAAAGACGGTTTTGCCTTGGACCTTCTGCTCAAGCAAAGAATGAAGTACATACAGTCAGTTTCGAGAAATTGAAGTTCCATGGTCAGACTAGATACTGTGCCATAAGGTAAATTATTACCATGTCAAAACACTGTTCTGGCATGCCCGCCTAACTGCACTGGCTTAATACCTGCCCCGTGTTCACAGGCCAGGTGGTCACTGCCCCCATCAGTTTTTAGAAAAGAAATCTTTACCAAGAGAGAATCTTTGGACTCCCTGTTTTAAAGCAAAACAAAAATCTAAGTAGAATCCCTCCAGGAACTGTGCCTTGGGGCCAGCAGAGGTGGCTGTGGCTGTGGCCATGGCTCTCCCCACAACCACTGACATTGCTGTTCAAGGAATTACCATTGATGTCTATTCCAAGTTGTAAATGTTAGTTTCTCTCTCTCTCTCTCTCTCTCTCTCTCTCTCTCTCTCTCTCTCTCTCTCTCTCTCGCTCTCTCGCTCTCTCGTTCTCTCTCTCGCTCTCTCTCTTCCCAATAAAAGACCACTAACTTAAAAGAAACCCCAAAATACTGTTCTGACCATGTTTATAGGAGAAAGCTAGATAATATGGAGTGCAAAAGTTTCTGCAAGTTCTTTAATCTCAAGAATATTTTGATTCTCTAATTAGAAGTATTACCTTATTTTAAATTTGTATATTAAGTATAAAAACTTGTATTGTTGGTTTAATATGATTTTTATTGTACTAGTAAAAAACATTTTTGTTTGCAATTGGGGAGGGTTTATATATCGGATTAGCAGTTTGTTTAGGCTTTCTTTCTCATCTAGTGAGTCACTATTGAGAAATATTTTTTTCCCAGAGAATTCTCTTTTTGGTCTAGCTTTTCAAGTATATAAAGTAGAGCAAAACTATCTTTTGATTATTAACTTATTTTGTTTCTGTGTTTTTCTCCTCCTTTCATATTCTTCTTTAGGTTTTATGTTTTCCATAGAGAGGTTTTGAAAGATTCCAGACACCGTGACTTGTTTATATGCCAAGCTATATGTAGAGAAGATTTTTAGATTTTATCTAACAAGCTACTTATAAAGGTCAGTTTAATCCTACAAGAGAATGTTTGGTATGTAAACTGGGAACAAAATAGTGAAAAAGAAAGGAAATACCCTGAGTTCGGGAAAAGTAGAAATGAGGGGATTTCCAGAGAAACCACTTGACTCATTTGAATGATATTAGTGGAAAACATTGAGAATACCACGGGTTACCAAATCTCTCTTGGAAGAAATACAGACAGAATACTTCTTTGAGATCAAACTTCACCACTGAACTTTAGACAGACTATAAGAACTTAGTCTGGAGAAGGAAATCGTGCGTGGTAAAGTGAAGGGGTAGCAAAAAGAGAAAGAGGGACCCTGTGATTATAACAATGAGCACAAACACAGCAGCAACTGTAAAGACGGTACAGGCCAAGGCAATATTTTATCTGTTGTACATGGGATCAGTATAAATTGCGACTAGACTTCACTTAACAAAAATAGTCATGGAGTCATATAAGAGTGAAACTAAGATCTTAGTATTTATATATAGTTTGGGATTTACAGGAGAGGTACTGACTTATTATTTCTCTCTATTTTATATTTGTAGAAGTTCATCAAAATATTTCTCATGGCTACAGAAATTATTCTTTACTATGAACAGACACACTTCATATTCATGGGTTGAATTTTAATATTGCTAATATTTTAATACTGGATATTAATATTGCTAATATTTTAATATGGATCAAAGGGATCCATAGAATCACTGTATTCTTGCCAAAATATCAACAGCTTTTGCAGAAATTGAGAAGCTTACCTTTAAACGCATATGGAATACCTAAAAGCTCCAACTAGCCAAAACAATCTTTAAAAGGAACAGGGTAGAAAAATTTACATTTTTCACTTTTTGTTGTTGTTGTTGTTTGTTTGTTTTGGGGGGGGGGGCATCACTGCCCTCAGGTGGTGAGAGTAAGAGGCCCAGTCTTTGCTCCATGGAGCTGGAATCGAACCTCCATCCCAGTGGGCCGCAGTCCCGTGCACAACCACTATGCCACCGGGGCTCAGCCCCAACATTTTTCACTTTTAAAGTATACTATAAAGCTACAATAATCAAAATAACTGGAGTAAGAACAGGCATATAAACCAAAGTCATCAGATTGAGACTCTAGAGATAACCACATATTTCCAAAGCCAATTTATTCTCAGCAAGGATGTCAAGTGCATTCAGTGGTGAAAGAATCATCTAAACAACTCATTTGCCAGATGCAGAAAGATGACAGTGTATCCTGAGCCCATGATGTAGGGACCATGTCTGACCTTCTTTCTGTGAGGGCACATTGGAGAAGGAGAATTCAACCCCTTTATCCTAAGGCTGTTTTCTAAGAGGCAGCGGTCAGAAATGTCTCCATCCTCAAATTTCCTTTTCACTATTCTGACACTAACTATTCACTATTCTGACACTAACTATTATTCCTTCCCATAGCACTCTACTTTTCTGCTAGGTTCAGTAATCCATTGCAATGTCTGCCCAGAACGCACTCCTTACTCTTGATTATGAGGATTTATTAGGGAAATTAACAGGTTGCTACAAATCAGGATCAGAAAACAATAAGGATACAGCCTTTCTCCCCACAGTGCAATCACACACCTCTCTAGGCCTTGGCCTTTCAGCCATGTGGCTCTTTGATCTCTGCTGGACTCAGACACGTGTTTCAAAGCTCCAGCAGTGTTGATAGATGCCTAAACGGTGCCCCATTCTGGAAGCCGACGTCCTGCCCCAAGACTCTCTGCATTATTTTTCAGTCCATAGACTGGGAAGCCTTTTACCCAATCTGAAGGTCTTTTGCTGCTTCTGCACTTCATGCAGGGATTTCACTCCTGCTCAACTGGTAATTACTCTTTCTTGGGGATCAGAGAGTTCTTCTTCCTGCTTCTGAAATAGCTTACTTTATACCCCGAAGAAAATTGAAACTAGCCAATACCACAGGTAGAGTCCTCTACACTTCCCAACCAGACATCTGGTAGGTATGATAATGACTATGGCTAGGAGAGCCATACCAAGTAATTTCACTTCAGCACAGACCCATACTGCATATCATACAAGAAAATTAATGCAAAGTGTGTCAATGACCTAAATATTTAAAAAAACACATATTAAAAGTCTTAGAGGTAAATTTTTAGGGTCTGGTAGATATTTACATACAACATCAAAAGCATGCTCAAGAAAATAAAATAAATAAATAAATTGGACTTCAGAAAAATTAAAAAAATATATGTGCATTAGGGGCATTATCAAGAAAATGAAAAGGTAACTTATAAAAGTTTAAAAAATTGCCTATCATGTATGTGATAATGTATTAATTTTCATACTAGATAATGAAGTTCTATAACTCAACAAGACAAACAACAGCATGGGTCGTTAGGGAAATCCAAATTCAAACTGCAGTGAAATATCACTTCATCCCCACTCTGATCACTGTAATTTAAAAGTTTCAGGAAAATCAAGTATTGATGGAAATACTCACCCTCCTTGTTCACTGTTGATAGGAATGTAAGATAGCCTAGTGCCTGTCACAAACAGTGAGGTGCTCTGCACGATGTTAAACACCGAATTACAACATGATTCAACAAGCCCATGCGTTAGCATGTATGCTGGTTATGGATTCAGTTGTGCTCCCCCCAAAATGTAAGTCAACTTTGATGTCCCGTGACCCTCACTGGTTTGTAAGGTGACCTTTTATCTTATAAGACATAAAATGAGAGATCTACTACCACCAAGAAAGAAAAACTGGGAGTGAGGTGTGTCATTTGGGCCCAGAGTTCCTATTCTGGGAAGTGCCTGGAACCAGGAGACACAGAGGAAAAGTCTTTCCCTTATAGAAACAGGACTCCAAATCCTGACTTCTGGTGTCCTACACTGTGGGAGAATGAAATTCTAGTTGTTAGCTCCCTTCACTTGAGGTGTCGCTGCAATAGCAGTACTGGGTAACTAAGTACAGGAGCCCTGGTTAAGTAGAAGTTATATGTTGGGCTGCAAGTCAATGATTAGAAACAACCAGCCTCTCCAGGAGAGAAAGACGGGCTCTCTACTTCTGCAAAGAAACCCTCAGGGGTACTTCTACCAAGTCCTCTCGGGTCTCTGTCAGTCAGGATTCCCTCAATGGCAGTGAGAAGTAACTAAAATAATACCCAAAATCCTTGAAAGCAGAAACACAAATGGATGTTTGTACATGAGTTCAATGCAGAATCATTCACATTAGTAAAAAAAAAAATGGTACAAGCAAGCCAAATGTTTATCACCTGATGAATGAATACACAAAATGTGGTATATATTCAAGGGAATATGACTCCAACCATAAAGAGTAAAGTCCTTTATATATGAAGATGGGGAAATAGATCTACCTACAGATACTTACAGGGTTAGTATTAAAACAGCAGTTGGGCATTGGACCTCCACTCAAGTACTTCCTCAATGTAAGAACACTTTGTTCTATTAAATTGGCATTCCATGATGCTCACCTTCCCGACACAATTACTGAAGACAAATATGTGCATAAGCAAAAGTGGTGAAGAAAGCTGACGGTGGCCAGCTATCAAAAGATATAGTGTCTGAGATCTTAAAGGCTTGAAAGTAAACAAGTAGCCATCTAGTTCAGAAGCAACAAAAGCCCACATGGAAGAAACACACCAGTCTGAGGGACCACAAGATGTTAAAGGGACCAGTTAGCAGGCATCAAAAAAACAAAAAAAATCATGGAATTGGGTGCCCACCTTCCTGATATGATTTCTGAAAACAAATGTGTGCATAAGCAAATGTGGTGAAGAAAGCTGATGGTATATGGCTATCAAAAGATATAGCATTTGAGGTCTTAAAGGCTTGAAGTAAACAACCAGCCATCTAGCTCAGAAGCAACAAAACCTACATGGAAGAAGCACACCAGTCTGTGTGACCACAAGGTCTCAAAGGGATCAGGTATCAGGCATCAAAGAACTAAAAATTACATCATTATAAATAAGGAGAAGCAGAGACTGGATACCCAAACCCATCCGTAGGTGAAGCGACATCCCCTTACAGATGGGTCACGGGCAGTCAGGGTATAGTGTAGCAATGATGAAATATGCAACTTTCCTCTGGTTCTCAAATGTTTCCCACCCTCTATAATGATCCCAATTCTACCTTACAAATCTGGCTAGACCAGGTGATTTACACTGGTACAGATAGGAACCAGAAACATGGAGAATTCAGGGCAGATGATCCCTTCAGGAACATTGGTGAGAGTGGTGATACCGAGTGGGTGAAGGGAAGGTGGAGTAGAAAGGGGAAACCAATTACAAAGATCTACATATAACCTCCTCCCTCAGGTATAGACAATAGGGAAGTGAGTGAAGGGAGACATCAGATAGTATATGATATGACAAAACAATAATATTTATAAATTATCAAGATTCATGGGGTTGATGGACCTTAGAGAGAAGGGAATTAGGAGGTAATGCCAAGGGCTTAAGTAGAAAGGAAATGTTTTGAGAATGATGATGGCAACAAATGTACAAATGTGCTCTGCATACAAGAGATGTATGTATTGATTGTGACAAGAGTTGTATGAGTCCCCAAGAAAGTTATTTTTAAAACATAAAAATATAGATATAAGTAATGAGTCAGAAAAAAAAGAGTTAAGTCCTGAAACAGTTGGATGAATGTCTAAAATATTCATTATGTTGAGTGAAGTCAGTTTGTCATAAAGGGACAAATATACACTGTTCCTACTCATATAACATATCTAGATTAGCAAATACATAGACACAGAAAATAGATTAGTGGCTACCATGGAGTGACAAGTAGACTGAGTGAGGAGTTTAATGCTTAAAAGTACAAAGTGTCTGCTGGCAGTGATGAGAAGCATTTGGAAATAGATAGTGGTGATTGTTGCACATCATTATGAATATATTGAACTATGCATTCAAAATGGTTTATGTAGTAGGTATTGTACCTAAATTATTTATATAATAATTTATACAGATGTCAAGTGTAAAGACTTGGGGTGGGCCGGAGACTTCCCTAGTTCCCTAGTTCAATGTTAGCTACTTACCTCGTTCAACATCAGCTCTTAGTAACAATGATTTCACCATGAATCCAGGCAGGGCTGCTTGTATCTGCTTTAATCCAAGCTGAGATGATAAGAAAGTACTCTGCTTCTTCAGTGTTTGAAGAGCTATAAAGGCCCTTGACAGTGGGTCCCCTGGAACATACTTCTTTCCCTTCCCATGAAAAAGGCTCCATGGAGCCCAGGTACAGCCACTCAAAACCATCTGAGCTAAAGGCTGAAAACAGCTTTAGGAACACAGGGACAGCTGTGTCTCCCTTCTGAAGGACTTCCGGCCTTTCATGGTTGCCGAGCATTGAAAGGCATATAAACAAGAGGGCTGATGGTGGCAGGATGTGGCAGAAAGCTCTGATTACCGTGCCACCCACCCAGATGGGGTGTTCACGAGTATTACGGGATCCGTGAATAACATGGTGAGAACAGTGGAGTGCACTGGGAGCATGAGGAGACAACTTGAAGGAACCATCACCTTAGGCCAAACCCACAGAGGTTCCCTGCATTATCCCTGACCCCACAGACCTGTCAACACAAGCCACGAAAGGATGGGGTTGCTGACAGTAGAAATAAGAAAGGGAAGGCAATGGGAGCAGCTGTTTCTTGTTGTTGCCTAGAGACCAGGACTGGAGCCAAGGGACAGATGTTGGAAGAGGAATATGATTTCTTTTAAATATCAGCAGGTTGTTTGGGAAGGTTAATCCAGCCTTTAATGATGAGCATCGAGGTCTGAGTGTGGGAGTGTGGAGAGGGGGGCAAGAGGAGAATGAGGACAATCTAGGCTTTAGGAAGATCTGGCTGCACAGCCTGAGTGCCCACCTGTCTGCTGTTTGGGGCTTGTTGCTGCTTGGAATGTTGGTTCTGTTATTTACTTGCTCTGCCCACCACGCACATCAAATGGTCCCGTCGGATCGTGATTTTTCTCCAATGCAGAACCAGAGGGTGCCGTTTGCTTAGAAAGTACGATTCACAGCTTTGTTACAGGGTCTGCAATGCTCAAAGGGGGCCTTCCCTTGTCTTGGTATCTGTCACCTCTCTGTACTTGCCAAGTCTGCTCATGACATAGGGCGTGTGAAGATGAAGCAAGGTAATGCATGTAGCCTTCCTCATCCTGACCTTGCATGTTGATGTTCAACATGAGTTTATTCCCATCTCTTCCTCCGCAGTTCCTTCGTACCGCCCATTCCCAAACACGTCCTTGGTCATCAGACAACACCACTTACCCACAGCACTCATTCTTATTACCATAAGGTTGTAACTTGCCCTTATTTTAATTTGCCATTTTATTGAGTTCCAAGGAAGTCATTACTTCAAGTAGACTGAAATGCGTATCTTGGTCCATACGTTTTTCCTGCATGATAAACTCTTTCCTTAGGATTGATACAAATATTCAAATATTCAGGCACATAAGATGAACAACTAAAAAGCTTTGGGCTCTTTTTAAAAACCGCCTGTAGAACATGAAAGTGGTCATTGCACTACCCTGTGGGGTAGTGGAGGATCTCACTTTTTTAGTGTTCATTTAATAAGCTAAAAGTTACCCACCTACTGCCATCATATCAATTCTGGCTCAAAGCAAACTTACATCTGGCTCCAGAGGCTGCAAACAATCGCTGAGGCAAAGAGTCTCATCTTCGTCCCCAGGCAGGGTTTGTGGTTTTGAACTGCTGACTGCAGTCTGACTCAGCAGTGCTGGCTTCATAGTGTAAGAGGTGGTGAGAGGGAAAGCGTGGGGAAGTACATATCCCCTGTGCTGTCAACCACCCCCATGGGTTCACAAAGAAGACTGCTATTGTTGCCCACAGCAGAAGAAAGATAAAGCTATCAGGAGATAAAGAAGTATGTCCTTTGCAAATTTACTTCAGTGTGTAATTTGCAAATTTTTCCTCGAGATCGAAAAGTAATATATCACCTGCCGAAAAAAAACTAACTCGGGTCCCTATGTCTGACACTGGAAGGAATATGCTCTGTTTCATTAAATAATGTTTCCAAATTACCCCTCAAGTTAGATATTATTATGTCCATGCTTTTCAGAAAGGAAATTGTCTGCCCTCAGGTTGAGATAATTTGGCCACCATTTGATGGTCAGGATGTGGCAGAATGAGAACTGGAGCCCAGTGAGTCTGAGTTACCATCTCTCTTCTTATCAGAATGAGGTTTGGGGGGAGGCAGGACCCAGAATGAGCCGCATCCACTCTAGACATCCCCTGCCCACAATGATCACCATTATCAACTCGGAAACAGCTTGTGCTACATGTGAAAGTAAATTGCAGATGCAAGTGGATGATCCAGCTCCCTTTCCACCCCTACCTCTGTGGAAAGCCCCAGAGCTCACCAATAGAGGAAGGGGATGCTGGGCAGCTTCAATGGCCAGTGGCATCCCTAAGGGGTACAGATGATACTGAGTGACCCCGACAAAGGGGTCACACCAAAATAACTGTCTATGAAATGTGTGTACCGTGTTTCAGTAGAAATAGATTCTTTAATTGGTTCCCCTTTCTACTCCACCTTCCCTCCACCCTCCCAGTATCACCATTCTCACCCCTAGTCCTGGAGAAATCATCTGTCCTGGATTCTCCATGTTTCCATTTCCTATCTGTACCAGTGTACATCCCCTGGCCTAGCCAGATTTGTAAGGTAGAATTGGGATCATGATAGTGGTGGGGAGGAGGGGGGGAGGAGGGAACAACATTCAAGAACTAAACGAAAATTGCATATTTCATTGTTGCTATACTGTACCTTGACTGGTTCATCTCCTCCCCAGAACATACAAGTATCTACATATAACCCCCTCCCTGGAGTACAGACAACAGGGAAGTGGTTGAGAGGCGATATCAGACAGTGTATAGTATGACAAAATCATAATTTTAAAATTAACAAATGTTAATGGGGGAGGAGAAGCAGGGATGGGGATGAAATATTCCAAGGTTTAAGTAGAAAGAAAATGTTCTGAGAATGATGATGGCAACAAATGTGCTCTGCACACAATAGATGCATGTGTTGGTGGTGAGAAGAGTTGTATGAGCCCCCAATAAACCAATTTTTAAAAACAGAACTACTAATGATGATATGTAAATGCCCCAAAGGTGCCAAATAGACATTTAATTTAATTGTATTGGAAGTTAAAAAAAAGAAATAGATTATTTTTTAGTAAAATTATCTCTATAGTTATCAATAAGAGAATAAGAGGGTTTTTTTTTTCATAAGCCCAGGTTATATGTATCAATACACCAATAAGGCTAAACTCTGCAGATTTATTTTTGAACCTTCTCATGCATCCAGGCCAGAACTTTCATCATGTTCCCCTGCGAGGGGCACTTCAACAATGCATCCATGATAAGCATGAAGGAGTTAATGCTATCAAAATGTTGATGCTTTAGCTATAATAACTGTGGCAAGTAGGATAGGTAAACCTATATCAATAACTTTGAGAATGAAGTAGCAAATGAAAGAATAAGAATAACTTCTACTCAGTTCCAAGTGTTACTTATGCTGTAATCGAGTATGCTATAATTCAGGGAAGAAAGATTTATCACAGCAATTTTTCTATGTATTCATATGATTTAAGAAATAGTACCTTTAAGCACTTTACAATTTACATTACCTTATTACATTGCAGGTATTACATTACATTATTACATTACTAGTATTACAATACTCTGTGATTAAACTGAATAATCCACGTTACTGAGGATTGTGTACAGTTCTTTGTAAAAGGTCCATGGGGGCGACACCAGCCGCAGTGAGGCCGCCCACCCTCACCCCTTTCTCACAACACATCCCCTGCTCAGCCTGGAAACATAGGAAGGAAGAAGGCAGAGGAGTGGGCTGAGAATGAAGAAAAGAGACAATCTCTGGCAGAGCAGCAGCAAACAAAGACTGAGACCGTGGGAGGGCAGCTCACAGCTGCAGCTGCCGCTGCCAGGCAAGCAGAGGAAAAGCCTGTCTTTTGAAGTAGGGGGTGTGGTGGTGATGATTCTATATGACAGTAAAGATATCACAAAGGCCTTCCTAAAAGACCCTGTGTCCTCTTGACCCCCCACCCTCCAATCTCAAAGATACTTGAGGAATCAGGAGAGCTAAACCATGGATGGTGTCACCATCACTGCTTGCCAGTCTCCTTCACACCGAAGCCCTTCCTTCACCCATCCCAGGCTCAGCTGGAGCAGCGGCCCCATCCACTCCCGGACTCACCAAGAAAGAGGCCAAATATGAACATCTGGATCTGGTTGGGGAACAAGCTGGAGAATACACGGTCCATGCTGTGTGGAACTATAGTCTCAAAAGCTCCACTTCCTAAACCCAGCCCCGCCCCGCCCCTAGCCTGAGAAAGAGAAAACAAACACAAAAGAAACAGTTCAGCTGCTTCTTCCCTTTCTTCATTGGAAGGATAGTAACATGCTGTCAATTTTGTGTGTGTGTGCCATTAGCTGTTTTAAAGATTGTACTGTACATATATTTTTTCAGTTTTTTGTTTTATTTTATTTGGGGGGGGGGGGCATCACTGCTCTCCGGCGGTGGGAGTAGGAGGCCCAGCCCCACTGCTGGAATTGAATTCCCTCCCAATGGGCCGCAGTCCCGCGCACAACCACTACGCCACCGGGGCTCAGCCCCAGTTTTTTGTTTTATTTTTAATGAATCATTTTATTGAGGGCTCATACAACTCCCATCACAATCCATACAAACATCAATTGTATGCAGGCCACATTTACACCCATTGCCATCATCACTCTCAAAACATCCTCCCTCCATCTAGGCCCCCAGTATCAGTTCCCTTCCTTCCCCCCTTCCCCTTGAACCCTTAGTAATTTAAAAATTGTTATTTTTTCATACTATGCACTGTACAATGTGTCCCAATACTTGCTTCCCTGTTGTCCGTGTCCCAGAGAAGAGGTTACGTGTAGATCCCTGAAGTTGGTTCTCCCTTTCTATTCCTCCATCCCTCCACCCTCCTGGTATTACCACTCCTATTACTAGTCTTGATGGATCATCTATCCTAAGTTTCCCATGTTTCCAACTTAACTGTACATCTTCTGGTCTAGCCAGATTTATGTGGTAAAATTGGGGTCATGAGAGTGGGTGGGAGGCAGCATGGGAACTAGAGGAAGGTTGCATATTTCATAGCTGCTACCCTGTATCTTAACTGGCTCATCTCCTCCTTGTAAGCCCTCTGCAAAAGGATGTCACCTCACCTATTGATGGGCTTTGGGTCCCCAATCTGTACTCCCTCTCATTAATAATAATATAATTTTAGCATATCATTGATGCCTGACACCGGATCCCTTCATCACCTCATGATCACACAGGCTGGTGTGCTTCTTCCGTTTGGGCTTTATTGCTTCTGAACTGAATGGCTGCTTGCTTACTCAAGCCTTTAAGAACCCAGACGCTATATCTTTTGGTAGCCGGGCACCATCAGCTTTCTTCACCACATTAGCTTATGCACACATTTGTGGGCGCTGATCGTATCAGGAAAGTGAGCACGCAATGTTATGCTTTTTAGTTCTTGAAGCCTGATATCTAATCCCTTTGACACCTGGGCTGGTCGACATTGCCATCATTCCCCCTTCTCCTCTTCTTCCATGTCCCCTACCTTGGAACCATCAGTCCTGTCATTTTCACCTCCAGACTCTTTGTCCAGCCTATCTTGTCTAGATAGACCTGCAGAGGTAACAACATGTACAAAAAAGTCCTCCTAAAATGAAGCAACTGAAGCAAATAAAACAATGATAACAACAGCAAGAAAACCCCTCAATAACATGCTTTCAATTTTATTTGGGGTTGTGGCAGTCACTGATCTGTGTCAATTTCAGTGCTGGGAGTGTAGGGGCGGAGTCTAACCTGTCAATCTGTAGATAGCTAATGAGGCCTCTGTGAGGGCATGGCTTTCTCCTGATAATTCTGGGAAGTCTGGTGGTGTTTTCCCCTGGGGAGGAGAGAGAGACTTGACTCAGTTTCTAGGAGATGTTCCACAGACAAGACAAGATGGCAGCATAGACCCTCAGTCCTGGAAACTGGAGGAGCTGGAGGAGAATTCATACAGGCTTGCCCTGATGGAATCAGGCTCTGAAGTTGGAAAAGCCACAGAGAGACCCCTGCCAGTGCTGAGATGCTTCTACCATCAATGGATACTGCTGATAGACCCTGAACCCTGGAAATGAGGAGCCATTGGGAGACCTCTGCCAGCGGCAGGATGCTTTTACTGCCACTGGATACACAAGACTCTGTATCCACTGGCCTATGATTGTGCTGGTGTCATTGCACTTGCTTCGTGAGTCAGAAGGAGACTTTATAGACTAGTATTGAATATATGGGCTAATATCGGACTTAGGACCTTGGACTGGACTGGGTTGGGATCCTTTCTCAATGTTCCATTCCTCTTGTCTATAAACCTCTCCCTTATATACATATGTGTGTCTATGAATTTGTTTCTCGAGTCTACCCGGACTCACACAGGGTTTTCCTTAAATTAAAAAAGAATAAACAGGATAAAATTAAAAGGAAACATTCCGATAATTGTCAGTGATATTAATAGATTGGAAAACCCTGGTGATACCATGTCCAAAGCAGATAGGAGCAAATGAAAAAACCATTAGTGCAAACACATTAGTCACTCCCTAGTAGAAAGACATGTCAGTCTGCTTCCAAGACACTCACCTCTTTGGACCCCTGCAGAACCATTTCACTCTGTCCTAAACAGTTGCAGTTAGCTGCAATCAATTTATTGCAATGGGTTTCCTTTTTTAGTATGAAGGAAATACTATCAATTTCTTTACTCATTAGATGAGAATTGAATGTTTTTCTCTGTCACAACCACTTCCAAATTTTTGTTGATATAATTGGGATGAGTATAGTGACTGAAGCTTGTCTATCTCATGTGTTTAAACTCCCAGACGTTTAATAAAAATATTTGTATTGCAAGTTTTGTTATGCAACAATGAGAGTTGAGTATGGAATGGGCTTATGGGAAGCCAAGTGCAAGTTCCTCTACGAAAAATCATGGGTCAATTTAAGAATTCCCCTCTACTGGGGTGAAACTGAAAGCTAGGAACATTTAGACCATCTACATTATGTCTCTATTTTAAAGCAGTGCTGCAACAAACATCTGTGTAGGTAGAAACTATGTTTGACTGCTAGTGGCAGAGAAACTGGATAAAGAAGACTATGACCTTAGGATGAGAGGAAGGCTTATTAACAACGTGCAGAATGCAGATGACATAGTCTTGTTTGCTGAGGAGGGTTCGAAGCACTTATCGATGAAGATCAAGGATTAAATCCTTGAGTATGGTTTACAACTCAATTTAAGGAAGGCCAATGCGTCAGGCAGGGTTCTCTTAGAGAAATAAAATTCAGGACACTAGTAATTATTTTTATATATTTATATATTGAGAAAGGTATATAAGATAAAAAGAGAAAAAGTTAACTATAAGACAATACAGATTGCTCAGTGCAACTCACTGGAGTCCTCTGTAGAGCAATCCAGGCTATTGGTTACAGGCAGCAAACGGCAGAGCAAC
>PVJH01029152.1:15915-26516 GCA_004026705.1 Nesogale talazaci | reverse complement strand
CCCACTGGGTAGGTGAGCCTGGAGGGCGGCGCTGCCTGCTCTCACTGGTTAGCAGTGGCTACAGGCCTCCACCCGGGTCATCCGGTTGGAGAGTGTGACTTGGACCTCTGCTACTGCCTCTTCAGCAGCCCCTGGGACTCTGGCTGCCAGGAGATTCCTTTAAGCAATGGTCCTCAACCTTCTTCACGCCGCGACCCTTAAATACAGTTCCTCATGTGTGGTGGAGAACTCCCCGCCCCAACCATAAAATTATTTTCGTGGCGACTTCATCACTGTCATTTTGCTACTGTTATGAATCGGGCGACCCCTGTGAAAGGGCCTTTCCACTGCCAAAGGGATCTCAAGTCGCAGGTTGAGAACTGCTGCTTTAAGGGAATCCTTGATCCGTGGCCAGTGTCTCATGGCCCTGGGGACAGCGATCCTCTCAGCATCACGGGCGATCCCCTCCCTAGCTGTCCAGGACCCGATGACCCCAGACTGGCAGCCGTAAGGGGGTCCCCTTGAGGGTTGCAGGTTTGACAGTATCACTTTCCCAGGACAAGGCCCGGATGACGAAACGTGGCCGTGGGTCTGTTTGTTGACTGTAGACCCTCCTGCTCAGAATCCCCGGTGGAAGATGGAATGCACAACCCGGTCTGCCAGCCCCCCTGGTCCCCAACTTCCTTCTTAGTAAAACCGCTGCATGTGTGGGGGTTGGGGCCAGGCAGGAGTGGCCCCCGAGTTCCTATATTTGTCCCCTGCAGGAAGTGGCAGATGAATCATGCCGTTCACCGCTGGAGCCGACTTTGGCTCGGGTGCAGGGAGGGGCATGCTCTTGGCTGGCCTCCAGTCCCTCCTCCTCCTAGTCCTGTGCCCTGGCCTACTGCCTTCCCTCCAAGCACCTGCGTGCGGTAACCGCAGTGGGTCTGAGGCTTTTCCTGGCCCTGAAGATAGTCTGGGGGTAGGGTGGGGTAGGAGGGGTGAAGAGGGGACTTCGAGGAACAGATGATCCCATCTGAAGCACAAGCAGTTTGTACTTGATGATTCACAGCGAGCCTGGTACCTGAACCTCACCCCGCTGCAGCACGGGAGAAAGGCCTGGCGATCCCCTTACAGGCATTGAGATGACGGCCTCCCAGTAGATCTACCCTGTCCTCCATCAGTCAGGATGAACGGCCAGCAGCATGCACCCGCTGGCCGTTCCAGCCCACCCACTAAGGGTGCAGACGGGAAAGGCCTGCAGCACTCATTCCGTAAAGCTGACAGGAAGCGTCTCTGGGCAGGTAGCCCACCATGAATCAGAATCGGCACTCAGGTTTCAGGTTTGGTGTTGGTTTCATTTCTCATCCGGCCTTCCCCCAGCTCCCAGAGAGAGAGAGAGAGAGACAGGTCCTGGAGACAAGGCAGTCATTTCTTTGAAAGTGGGGTTCTTCCCGCCTCTTGGGAGGCACGATCGCGTGGGGTCAGACCTGGGGTGAGTCTGCACAATGGAACGAAACTCGCCCAGCGCGGTGGCGGCGTCATCCAAACAGGTGTGCCCGTGCTGCAGCGACGGGGTCAATCCTCAAGGAAATGGCCTTCTCTGTGTCTGAAGTACATCGCCACCGCCGTCCCGATTCCTAAAAGGCACTGTGGCCGGACTTCTTCCAGGAAAGACTCGTTTGTCCTATGGCAGCCCGTGGTACTTTCGATGGTCTTCTCCGGCCCCTTAATTCACACTTGGTTGATTCTTCTTCGATCTCCCTCATTCATTGTCCAACTGCCACAAGTCTATGAGCGCATCGGAAGTCCCCTGGCTTGAGTTGAGCGCGCAGCTCAGTGCTCAAAGCTAAGCCGTGTGCTTTCCGGCCCTCGGAAGGGGCCTGTGCAGCAGACTGGCTCGATACTGAAGTCAGTGCAGGCCATGAAAGGCCGCAGTCACTGACTGCCTCTCCTTGGGATGGGGGTGTGGCCACGGGAAGGTTCCTCTGCCCCCAGCCCTGCGTGAACGGAGCGCAGCACAGCTGCGTGGGCACCAGCCCTTGGCTCAGGTGTTCTTGGCCAAAGCTGGGCCTGGGCTGGTGCCCAGAGCTTGATGGCCAGAGTTGACCCCGCCAGGCCTGCACCCAGTTGACAAGACAGCATCCTCTTTGCCGGGATGTACAGGCTTGGTTCTGATTCATGGTGAGGCCAGGTGGTGCACGCGACAAACCATGTACCACCATCCCTCCTGTCCCCACCAAGGTCCAGGCCATCCACTCTTATTCGCCAAAGGGACTTCTGCTTAGATAGGATTAGCCATGGGGAAAACGTCCCCAGCATCACACCAGGCCCTGGTCAATGGTTTGAATCTGGCAGCCGAGCCTCAGTTTGAAAAAAAAAAAAAAAAGAAAGAAAGAAAAGGATGAGGCTTTCTGTGCCTGGAAAGAGTTACAGCCTTGGAAGCCCACAGGGCAGCTTTACTCTGTCCTGTCGGGTCCCCGTGCACCGGAATCGACGCCATGACAGTGGATTGGGGGTGAGCAGACACCTGCCCTGTAAGCACAGTTCCCCCTTCACATCCGGCCAGCCTGCATGGGTATTGATTTTAAAGAGACTTCTGGTCGCGTCGTGGTTGTGCATTGGGCTGCTATCCACAGGGTCTTCAGTTCGAAACCAGCAGCCACTCCCCAGGAGAAAGATACAGCTCAGTCTCGGTAACCCACAGGGAGCAATTCTCCCCTGTCCTGTAGGGTGGAGGTGAGTTGGCATTGACTCAATGGCAGTGAGTTTTGTTTTGTTTTGTTTCTCTCCTCTTTACGTAGTATAGCATGATGCCTGACCCGCTGCACTTCCAGGGGTCCCCAGGGCGGGTGTAAGTCACCATTGTGTGGCTCACACGGGCAGCGTTTGTTTGTGGAAGGAGATGGTCTGCGCAGACATGAGTGCTTCCCACCACAAGGGCCGAGCTGGCCTCTGCGAGGTTGAGAGTGTGTCTGACCCTTTCTCCACCTCCCCCCACCCCAGCTTACTGCAGGGGCTGCCCACAGGTCTCCCAACCACGAAGGACGTTTGCCTATTTGTTAACCTGCACTGGGCCATCTCACAGCGTTCCACACCAGAGATTCTGCTTCCGGGTGAGGCTGTCTGTCTCCCAGCCCCCTCTGCCCCCTCCCACAGAATCAAAGCCCCTCTTCTAGCTTAGAGCCCCTGACAGAGATTTGGGGCTCCGAGAGGGTCTGCATTCAGCTGTGGACTGAAAGATTGAAGGCTTGCACCCAGTGGCTGTTCTGAGGAAGGAGAAGGTGATAGCGGGCTTTTGTGCAGATTGACAGCCTGGACACCTGGGGGGAGCACGCTTCTCTGTCCCAGGGTGGAATCATCCTGACTTGCAGCTGGGGGTTTGGTTGAGAAGCAGGAATTGTCAGTAAGGTAAGCAGGCGCTTACCGACACTGACTCACTAATCGGTAGGCAACAGAGTCACGTGACTTCCACCCGAGCAATTTTACGGGGCTGTCGCCACCTCTTTGATGTGATGGAAAACAGGAGAAATGACTCGTGACAGACTCGTAAGCACGAGTCAGTCCATGCTTACTTTGGCTGCAGGGTACTGAGCATTCTTGCTGCTGTCCCGGTCTCAGGGCCCATTCTCTGGATCCAGGCCCTATGCCAGTTGGGTGGATGGGTGAGAGCCACAGCATGACCCACCCAAAGTAGGCCCAGAGCGGGCACCCTCTCGGCGTATGGCCCAGGGGGTGAGGAGGACACAGGAAGTCCTGTCCGCTACAGCCTGTCCTCTGCTCAGGGCCTAGGCCTCCCGATGGAAAAGGCTCCCAGCTCCAAGCCCCAGGGGAGGACCCGGGGCACCCATGCAAGCTGCAGGAGGCTGTGGTTCTGGGGCGTTATCTGAGCGCTGGCCCCCTGGACCTCTCGTTTGTGTGTGTGCCAAGCTGCTGCTGTCTGCACCCAGGTCCCACTTTGGATGGGTGCCCAGTCATCAGGCTCCAGCAAGGACTCTAACACCTTCTTGGAAGCCTTGGTCAAGGGGTGTCTTGGAGGGCATCCTGACTGTGTAGGGAAGACCTCAAGAAAAAAAAGAAAAAGGACCATTTACTCTCATTGCCTCAAATTGATTACTCAATTGATTGACTCATAGCAATTCTACGAGGGAGAGTACAACTGCCCCTGCGGGTTTCTGGGGCGGTAACTCTCTATGGGTATACACAGATGCATTTTCCACTCACGGAGTGGCAAGTAGCCACTGTGGTTCCTTCCAGTTTCATAGCAGATGCTATAAATATCTCTCAAATGCTGGGTCTCAAGAAGACCCAGCTCCGGGACCTTGGGCAAGCTCTGCCTCTCCGCCCAATCTGGTTGTCAGGATGGAGTTATTGTTTGCTGAAGGAGTGGCATAGAATCTTCTAGGGTCTCCGGAATGCTGTGGTTCATAGGTAGGGGGTGGGGTATGGCATTTCCCTCGAGCTGACAATTAAAATTGTCCCCCAGGGTGTTTAGAACAGGTGTGCACAAGCTTTTCCTCTGAAGGACCAGTTGGTTTCTGCTACAGTGGTGGTCTAGTGACGCAAGTCAATGAAGATGCAACATTGTAACCGTTCAGAAACTGATTACAATGAAGCCAGATTGGTTGATTCATTCCACAAATACTAGTAGCCAACCATCTAAGAGCAGAAGAATCTGGGGTGAAAAACTTGTCATGAGGGGTGCTCTAACCTCTCTGTAAAGAGACAATGACAGTGGATTCCTTAAATGAGTCAACCCACGTACCTTTGGCACACAGTACTATCTCAAGAGAGGTGTGCCGTTAGCCTTCCAGCTCCGTGAAGCTTTACAAGACGGCTGTAATGACGGGTGACAGGTGTGGAGTGTTAGAGACCTTCAGGTTAGTTGCATAGCAACAGAAGGCAACGCTGCCTGTTTGTGGGTGGTCCTCACAATCGTTCTTCTGCTAGAGCCCATGACTGCAGCCACGATAGCAGTCCACCCTACCCAGGTCCTCACCTTTCTCGCTGCTCCTCCCCTTGATCAAGCATGATGCCTTTTACCAGGGACCAGTCTCTCCTGACAACATGTCTCAAGTTCGTGAGACAAAGTCTTGCCAACCTCACTTCTAAGAGCCTTCTGGCTGTACTTCTTCCGAGACAGAGTCGTTTGTTCATCTGGTTGTGCAGGTGCTTCCAAAACTCTTCACCAGTGCCATGATTGAGATGCATGGAGTCTTCTTTGGTCTTCCTTATGCCTTGTGTCCAGTTTTCCCCAGAAGGTTTTATTCCTTTAGCCAACAACCTGCAGAGCAGACGCTACTTTTACAGAGAAGCCCATCCCCCCGGCCCAGGACCGTTCCTTAACAGAGACATTAAGGAGCGTTCCTGAGGTCACAGACTGAGAAGTTGGGCCTCCAGGTGTCCTTGCAGGGGACCAGAGGGGAGATTAAATCTAGTGGATCTGGATGCTTGCTGATGGGATTAATGTAATCCCCGGAGTGTTTTCATTGGTGCTGGGGCCCCGATAGCTCCCCTTTCTGCACCTCAAATTGTTTGGAGACCAGTCTCCTTTGGAGGGTCTCCCCGACTTCCCCCAGCAGAGAGGGTGCTCGACACTACTGTTATAGAGGTTTCTGCTGCTTTACACAAAAGCTTAGAGGACTCAGCCTGGGCACAAGTGCTTGTGGGAGACACTTGGTCTTTCTGGGGCCTCTTTCTCTCTCAAAAGAACTTCTGAGTCCCGGAGGGGGACAGCAGTTAGGTTCTCGAAGACGGGACTGGAACAATGGAACCAGTGGGGTCCTGTGGAACCAATGCTGGAGGTGAGTGTCTGTTGGGCTACCTTGGTGCGCTGGTTTCCCTGGGGGTGGGGAGAGAGAGGGGCTTGTGGCTTCCTCTGTACCTGCAGAGCAGCTCCTGCAATGGGCCCGCCTGAATGAAAGGCCACGCAGGCAGGCTGGGGAGGGGGCCTGGCCTTGGGTGCGGTGGGCCCTGAGACCAGGGCAGCTTAGAGGGAGCTGAGACAGACCCTGGCAGCTGCGGTTAGAAGGGCGATGGTGGTGCACCTGTGTTTCAGCGCCCTGGTGCTCGCTGGAGGGCTCAGCCATGGGGATGTTTGGGGAGACAGGGCTGTGGATCGAGGTGATAGGCATCCTGGCTCACCTGTGATCAAGGAGTTCCTAGAAAGTGGGAAATGCAGGAGACAACCCACCAATTGCCATCAAACCCTGCCCTGTGCCTGGTCACCAGCTCCTTGTGTGTCAGAGTACAGGGCACTGCACTGTTGTTTGGGTGGAGCTTTTTTTTTTTTGGCAAGTAGATCACCAGGCCTTTCTTCTGAGGTACCTCTGATGGACTTAACATTCCAGCTCCCCTTGGTGAGTGGCAAAGTATAGGTCCTGGTGCCCCATCTGGAAACTTCAAACCATACTCACTGCCATCGAGTGGATGCTGACTCAAGGGACCCTCTCTCTAGACAGGGCAGAATTCTCCCTGTGGGTTTCCGAGACTGTCTGTACTGCTTCTCCCGAGGAGCGGCTGGCTGGTGGTTTTGAACTACTGATCATGCGGTTAGAAGCTCCGCACATAACCGGGACACCACCAGGGTTCGTGGGGGGAAGATAGGGCTCTCCCTTTCAGACACTCGTCCCAGGTCCCCACTGTATTTGGAGTTTTCCCTCTCCCTGCTGCCTTCTGAGCTGTATCCCTCCCTGGGCACAGTCCCTGCTTTTGTTCTCCAGTGCCTGACTGTGCCAGGGGGCGGGGCCTCCTGCTGCCCTTGTTCACCTTGGCATCTGAGTGAGCTTGGAGCAGAAGGCAGCCCTGAGATGCTCGTAGGTCCTGGAAGGCTCCGCTGGGACTCCTGCTGGGAACCCTCCCGCCTGGTGAGCAGAGCCTACCCTTACTCGGGCCTCTTGACTTGAGTCTCTTGGGATCGGACCTCGCTCAGCACCACCACTCCCCGCCCCCACTTAGGACTGTGTGTTTTTCCTCTCTCTACTTTAGAACCTCCAAACCCAAACTCCAAACCTCATGGCCATCCAGTTGACCCTTGAACAGCAAGACCACGGCCATCCAGTTAATACTGACCTTAGAGGACAGGGTAGAACTGCCCGCCGTGAGTTCGCAAGACGGTCACTCTTTGCAGGAGTAGAAAGACTGGTCTCTCTCCTGAAGAGTGGTTGGTGGTTTCGAACCCCTGACCCTGTGGCTCTCAGCCTGATGGGTAACAACGCCACCAGGACTGAGCATGACCCTGTAGAGTTTCTGTGGCGGTACATGTTTACAGGAGCAGACAGCCTCCTCTGACGCCTGTGGAGCAGCTGGTGGGCTTGAACTGCAGACCCTAACCTCCACAATCGAGGAGTGACTGGTGATTCTGAACTGCTTGGCCTTGAGGTTAGCAGCCCACCCTGTAAGCCCTCTTTATCAGAGGTAAAACCACAGCCTAAGCATCAGAGTTCTGGAAGAAGCCGTAGGAATGACCCAGTGCAGGGATTCCTTTATTCCCTGACCGACTGTGTGCGGGGGCTGATTGTTCACCAGGCACTACAGAGGGAGCGCTGCCTGGAGCAGTGGGGGAGCCTGGCGTCTGTCGCAGGGTTTGTTTGCAGGATCAGGCATTCTAGAAGGCGGGAGAATTGTCTGGAAGAAAGATGTAAACAAGAGTTGCCTGTGCTCTAGAGAGGAGTTTCCCCTGGGCCCCTGCCAGTGGCCCGAGGGTGGGCGGGGTGGCAGCTGACCCTGTGAGGAGGGGCAGGGCTGGGCCCAGCCTCTGTGGCCTTCTTCCAGTTGTGGCAGAAAAGATGCATCTCCCCGGGTGGGCGGGGCAAGGCCCTCTCTGGGCCATGGCATTTGCCTTTCATGCAAACATGTGGCCCGCCAGGATGCCAGGGACACAGTGAAAGCTGGCATTGTCTGAGGATGGGGTGCAGGATCCTGGGACAGCAGGCACTGCTACGTGCTGGCGTGGGAGGTCCCGTGCACGTGATCCTGACCCCTAGCAGAGGGCAAGATGGGCTGAACACTCCTCCGGGAGCCAAGGGTAACTGACACAGAGGCCCAGGGTGGGGCTGTGTGTGATCCCAACGCCCCCAGCTTTGGGGACCCTCATTCACAAAGAAAGGAAGGGCTACCCAGCCCTGCACCATCATTCCCATGACCAGTTAGGCCTGGGTCCCACCCCCTGCCCTGTGCAGGAGTTGCGGGGGGGCTAAGAGCAGTCCAGCCCAGTGCAGAGACTGTGTGTCAGAGAGTAGGGAGAACACGGAGAACTTGCTCAACTTCCAGGCACTGTACACAGTGTCGGGCCATTCATTGTCCTTGCATCTGACGGGGAGCTCACTCCCAGACACAGCCCGTCCTACACAGCCCCTCCTACAGAGTGGGCTGTCACCAGCATTCCAGAGGGGGGCTCATGGCTGCCTGCCCATGGCAGTCCCTGGTGCCAAGGCCCAGAAACTTCTTTCCTCGTGCTGGCAGCATGCTCACGAACAGAGGCCTGAGAAAGGAGGGCCCCAGGCCCAGCCCCAGGCCTCACGTGCTGGTGGCGTCAGGAAGCTGGGGCAGGAACGGGCATGTCCTAATTATAAGCTTCCCTGCTGGGTTCAGATCGACCTTGGACTGGGCAGGGAGACTTCCAGAGAAAAGGGAGGGGCTCTCAGGTAGTTCAGAGAATGTGACCTTGTCAGGGCAGGGCAGGGAAGGATTGAAACTCCACAGGTAGCACAAAGCCAACTGGGTGGCTATCTGGGTGACCTTGGGTGGGGCACTCACAGGCTGAGGTGTGCAAGCCAGCACCAGACACCTGGTGGGTAATGAGCAATATCTGTTCCCCGCCTCTGCCCCCTCCCCCAGAGGTCTGGAGGGGGAGCAGCTGCAGGGTCTATAGAGGACACCCTTAGGAGCTCCTGCTGCATGGGGAGGGGTGGGAGGTTGTGGGGGGGGCAATCACGGGGGCTGTAGAGGACAGGAGAGGGTAGAGTCCATACACGCGTGCCTCCCTCCGTCAAGAAGAGAGGAGCCCTGTCCCTCTGCTCCTGCAAGCTGGCAGATTTTCTGGGAAGTATTTGTAGTGCAATGCAGCTTGGTGGACCAGCCCCGGGAAAGGCAGGGTTTGGCCCGACTGGGACTGTTTGGAAGGGACCCTGGTTCAAATCCATCAGCTGCTTCTTGGGAGAAAGGTGAGCCCATTTGTGTTGATAAACACAACTTTCTGGTTCCCGGGCAGTTGTCTCACGACCTCAGGGGTCCTTTTGGGTCGAGGTGGGCTCAGTGGCCACACGGTCGGGGAAAGTCTCCGAGTCGGTGGTCTCGGGGGTCCACACACTGACGGCCAGGGAGACTGGGACCCTGTGACCTGCAGTCTCTCATTTCCTAGATGTCATGGAACCTTCAGGTCCTGTCTGTTTTTCTGAAGTGGTTATGTGCGGAGCCCTGATGGCACAGGGGATTAAGTGACACGCCGCCGACCCCAAGGTCAGCAGTTTGAACCCCCCAGCTACCCCGGGGGAGAGAGACGAGGCAGGCCTGTTTTTGTGAAGACGTGGAGCCTCAGACACAGAGAGGAGGCATTCTTCTCGGGCCCGTAGGGTCGCTGCGCTTCAGTCCACTTGGGGAGAGGGGGTGTGGTCTTTGGAGGTCACTGCCACCTTTAGGAGAGAGAAGCCCTCGTCTTTCTTCTCACGTAGAGTTCCAGTCTCTGAAAGCCACGGGGGCAACTCTGTTCTGTCCCACAGGGTCGCCAGGGTCAGAATCCATGGAAGGCAGCGAGCTTGGTTGGATTACCTTTAGAGGAGCCCTGGTGGGGCAGTGGTTAGTGTGACAGTGCTAACCACAAGGCCAGCAGTTCAAAACCACCCCCCTCCCCCGGGGGGGTGGGGTGGAGAAAAATGAGGCCTTCTGGTCCTGTAGACAATCAGGGCCTCAGAAACCCAGAGAGGCAGTTCTACCCTGCCCTAGACTCAATGCCTGTGTGTGAGTCACTGTTAGGAAATTCAGCTGGCAAAAATGCTCCGGTGATCCCTGCACCCCAGGGACAAATTCCTTTCTTTGGCGCCCCTTTACAGAGTTTTTATTTGCTTTCGTGTGTGTGTGTGTGTGTGTGTGTGTGTGTGCTATCCACTGTGTGGATAGCAGGGGGTGCTCACTGGCCAAAGGTGCCCTGTGCTTATCAGTGAAGTTTTATTGGAATGGAAGCACAGCAACAGCGAGCACACAGACCATACTGGTTGCTTTCCCATGAGGATTGTGGGACTCCGCAGTGGCTCTGGCCCCACAGAGTGTAAGGCAGTTCCTCTCTAGCCTCTTTCAGAGGCGGTCGGCGGCCCTGATCCGGCTGAGAGTGTGCAGAGCCCGCCAGCGGGTGCTCTTCTGTCACAGCATTGTAGGGGTCGAGTCATCCATCTCTTGCTGCAAAGTGCCCGAAATACTGTGAGGAGTGGGTGTCACAACGCGCCTCTGTCCTTGGACATGGTGCCCGTGTTTTCCTTCAGTTGAAATGCCACCCTTGCTCCTTTGTCGTTTGCCAAGAAAAAACGTCCAAGCCTCGGGTTGCCATATGGAGAGAGTCTATGGACACAATGTTGAGCGGTGGGGGAAGCCTCCAAAGAGTTCGGAGGAATGCACAGAGCCTCTGTTCCAAGAGGAACGGGTCGGTGTTG
>PVJH01029152.1:0-15815 GCA_004026705.1 Nesogale talazaci | reverse complement strand
AAATGCAGGAAGATCACCTGCCGGGGATCCGATGGAGCTAGGTGGGTGCATCTCTAGGGCCCTGGAAGGTCTGTGTGGCTCGTCAAGGACGGTGAAGGCAGAGAGGAGAGAGAGAGAGAGAGAGAGAACGTTCCCAGCATCCTCCTTATGAGAAGGCCGCACTCCACTCACAAGAGGCACCATCAGCCTATGACCTGACGGGCTAGACTCCACCCCGATCTTCTTATGAGTGCCATGTTGGCACCAGAGCCCTCACCCTCGCAGGAGGCTTGTTAACAACCCGTGGTGTGCAGATGACACAATCTTGCCTGCCAAAGCCAGAAGGACTTGAGCACTTCCTGGTGAATACCTAAGAAGACAGTCATCACTATGGATTAGACCTCCCGGGGAAGAAAACACACACCCTCACAGCACTGTGAGGAACAGAGGAAATAGCCATCTCGTCCAGGATTTCACTTTACTTGTGTCCACAGTCAACACCCATGGTAGCCGCAAAGAAGACATCAAGTGTTGGCCAAATCTGCAAAAGGGATGAAAAAACCAAGATGTCCACTTGAAGATTGAGGTTTTGCCTCATCCGAGCCATGGGCTTCCAGAAGAACAGACCGCTTTGTCTTGGAAGAAACACAGCCAGAAAGTGCCTGAGAAGCAGAGATGGCAGGTCTTTGTCTCATACACCTGGGACAGGTTGTGGGGAAGGACCAGTCCATGGAGAAGGACATGGTGTTGAGGAAGGCCTTTGATGACATGCAGTGGGTCTTCATTGACCTCTTTGAAGTGTTCCGGGAAGGGTTGTCTTGTGAGTCACTGGGTGAGGGTGGGGGCCGGGTGGGGGACCAGGCTGTGGCTTCTTGGGGAGCCCCACCTTTCCCTGCCCAGCAGCTCTGCAGCTTTCCTCCACCCCCTGGTTACACAGCCAGTCAACTCAAGGGACCCGCAGCCTTTGTTTCTCTGTGGGGCTACTTCCGTGCAGTTGACCCTGACCCATAGACACCCTGTGTGTCCATAGAGAATGGCTTGCAGGGACCTTTGGGGAGGAGAGGAGTAGATGGCTGGGTGATCTGTCTGAGCGCTGCGCGACTAAACCTGCCAACCTCTCCCGGCACAGGTGCTGATGCAGGTAAAGAAGAGACAGTTGGGGCACCAGGAAACTCCGAAAAATATTTCCGTAAGCGGTGCCAGGCCACAGTGGGTGGTCAAGCCAGCACAGGGACCTTGGTGAGCCCAGCTCCTGGCCTTGGTCTGCCTGGGACAGAGAGAGCCTGCAGAGCCCCCTGAGTTGTGCTTCTGGAAGACCCTTGGGGTCAAGATAGAGGGGGGAGAGGAGAAGGGATGGGAGTGCCCTGAAGGCGTGTCTGTTTTCTGGAAGAGAAGGGGGACTCTCAGATGCGCAGTCCCCAGGACCAGGCTTCCTCAGGACGACAGACCTCCTCTGCTGTGCTCCGTCCACCCTCTGAGGCACAACAATTCTGAGCAGGCACGGAAACACCACATGTCACACATCGGGTGAACTCTGTGTCCGTCCCCCACAGTTTGGGAAGGAGGGGACAAGTCCAGCCGGACTGAACTGACTCATTGGGCCCACGCCTATCTGGGCACAGGGAGATGGGGAGAGGTGGGCGGCGGCCACAGAGGGACAGTAAGAGTGAGCAGGAGGCTGCTGGGCTGGAACCCCTATCTGGACTGCTTTGCCCGGCTTCCTCCAGGCCCTGTCAGCAGAAGCCCAGCCACATGTTCTTCCTGGGTCAGCCTGGACTAGGGTCCCTATCCCTTCTTCCCAGCCCTCAAACGGGCGTGGTGGGAAGCTCTATGACTCAGAAAGAACCCCTCTCCCTCCCTGACTCACTTCCTCTTTCCGCCAGCCATTTGGTATCCTGGTCTGGGAGCCAGCCGGTATCCAGGCCTGCCCCACTCTGAACCATCGTCAGCAGCAGCTGTCCTGGATGCAGGATACAGGCCTTGTTGGAGTCTCCATTTCCTCATGGGAGGGGGAGGAACCTCACCTGCCTGCATGGTCAGAGTGACCTTCAGCAGCACCCAGATGCACAGCACCTGCCCAGTGCCCCAGGCAGGGCCTTGGTCATCGGAAGCTGGTGACTGTGGTCCAACACATGGAGCCTTTGCTGGCACTCAAAGGCCGAGGCCCCTGCCTGGCCTCAACTCCCAAACAGGGCCCCAGGGTGAGGGGTGGAGGAAGGGCAGGCCAGGGGCAAGTGACCTGTTGTGATGGACTGCAGCCCCTCCCACCGGATAGGGGAGCTCCTCCCTCCAGCTTCCTTGCACCTGCGAATGTGACCTGGTTTGGGAATGGGGTCTTTGCAGACATCCAGTGGCGTTCACAGGAGGTGGTGCTTCCGGGTGGGTCCTCACCCATGAGGAGAGGGGTGCTGAGAAGTGAAGGGAAAAGAGGCTGCGTCGACACAGACCCAGGAAGATGACCCAGCAAGTTGGAGGCAGAGATTGCAGTGAAGTGGCCACAAGCCAAGGGACGCTGGTGGTCAGAAGCTAAGAGAGGTTCAGTGCAGGGCTCCCGGGGACCTTCGGAAGTAACCAGCCTGGGCCCGTGGAGAATTGAACTGTGGACTCTGTGATGGAGCCCTGATTCCCCCTCTGGGAACGGGGCTTCCTTTGTGAGGTCAAGGAGGTCACGCCCTTGTGAGGGCGCTGTGCACACACAGAGTTTGGGACTATGGAAACCGCAGGCACAGGGAAGCATGCCTGCCCAGAGCAGGGCCAGCGGGATTCCCTGAGCAGATCTCCAAGGAAAATCCCGAGACGAAAACTCCAGGACTGCCAGAGAGAGCCGCCCTCAGACTCCTGGACCATGTCCCTCGGCAATCCATAAGATGACCGAGCCCCAGGACCCCAGCAGCTGACTCCTTCTCCTGCCGGGGTGGTGGTTCCCTGCGGTCGAGCCAAACACTGCCCGGTCCTGCGTCATCTCACAATCGCCCCTTTGCCTCTGCCCCTTGCAACCACCGTGTCATCGAGGGCCTCATCTTTCCCTGCCCCTCCACGTGACCAAACACGACGCCCTTCTGCAGGGTCTGGTCTCTCCTGACAACTCATCTTAACTATGCGAGACCGAGTTTCACCCTCCTGGCCTCTAAGGAACCTTCTCGCCGCACGCACTTCTTCCGAGACAGACTTGTGTGTCGTTCCTGTAGTCTGCGGCACTGTTCAGTATTCTCCAGCACCACAAGTCAAATGTGTAGACTCTTCTCTGGTCTTCTTCATTCCGTGTCCAGTTTTCACCTGCATGGTCGGCGTCGTGGTTACGCACTGGGCTGTGACCCTGGTGGTTGGCTGTTTGTAACCACCGGACGCTCTGGGGGAGACAGACTGGGCTTTCTACCCCCTGTAAACAGAATCTCAGAAACCCACAGGGGTCCTCGATGGATCAGCCTTGACCTGATGGCAGTGAGTTTGGTTTTAGTTTATCGCATCGGGCCATCGAAAATGCCGTGGCTTGGGTCTGTTGTGTCTTCGCTGCCAACATCCCAGCCAGCGGGTCAGCTTGCACAGCTGAATAGACTGGTAGCAGAAGTATTTGATGCGCTTGGATAATGGCGCTGGTGAAGACTATTCGAGGTACTCCCCGTACTGCCAGAAGAACAAATGAATCTGTCTTAGCAGAAGGACAACCGGCAGTGCCATAGAAGCAAGAATGGAGAGGCTTCACCTCATAAACTCTAGACCTATGATCAGAGAGACTTTCTCACTGCCGTGAATCAATGCTGACTCACAGAGACCTCTGCGGGATTCAGAGACAGGAGTAGAAAGCTGTGGTAGTTAGGTAATTGTCAGTTTGAGGATTAAGAGTAAAGGAGTGGAGTCTGGACTGTCAATCAGGATATAATCGCTGAGGCCTCTGTGTGAACATGGCCTCCTGCAACAGGAGGTGAGATATCTCTCTCTCTCTCTCTCTCTCTCTCTCTCTCTCTCTCTCTCCCTCTCTCTCTCCCTCTCCCTCTCTCTCTCTCCCTCTCTCACTCCTCATTCCCTGATCTGTTACTGCACTGATCGACCCAGTGGCCTGGGAACTAAATAGAGGAGACACATGGAGACCCCTGCCAGTGCTGAGATGCTTCTACCATCACTGTATCCATAAGACTCTGCATCCACTGCATTCGGCATCATCGCATGTGTTTTGGGAGCCTGAAAAGGAACTTATAGATTGGTATCAGACAGATGGGACAATATCAGATGTATAGACTTGATCTGGAGTGGACTGGGGTATTTTCTCAATATTCAATTGCTCTTGTATATAAACTTCTTTCTTTCTTTCTTTTTCTTCACATCACTGCCCTGGTGGGAATAGGAAGCCCAGCCTTGCTCCTGGAGAGCTGCTGCTGGATTTGAAATGTCAACCCTGTGGGACACAGTCCCACACACAACCACTGCACCACCGGGGCTCAGTTAAACTTCTTTCTTATACACATGAGGGTGTCCTTGGATGTGTTTCTCTGGTCTATCTAGACTAACACAAAAGCCCAATCTTTCTCCCGGGAAGCTGTCGATAGCTTTGATTAAAGCCCAACGCTTAACCAGTCAGAGAGACGAGGTGGACTGGTCCCTGGGAAAAGACATGCTTGGAAACATTGAGGGGGCCCTCCAGCCAGACAAACAGACTCAGTGGTTGCAGACACCACATGACAACAATGGAGAACATGGAGCAGGCCCGGGGATGCTTTACTCTGTGGTACAGAGGCTTGCTGTGAGCAGGTACTGACTTTGAGGGCACTGCCAGCCGGGCCACCCCCTAAGCCGTGTGCGAATGCCGTCCTGTTGTTTAGAACGAGCCACCTGGGCTCTTTCTGTGTCCGCAGCACCGAGAAGGGAAACCAGGAGCCTGCATGTTGCTGAAGGGCCGCTGGACAGGGAGACCAGGTGTGCCTTTTTAGGCCATCCAAGTGCTTTGTGACAGCGTCCCAGGACGGACAGACATCTGTGGGACAACTGGTGGCCAGTGTGCGAGTGGGGGTGTTGTGCTGGGGGGAGGCCTGTGAGGAGAAGCGTCACAAAGACGTTCGGGAGGGAGGGGGCTGCCCTGCATGGCTCAGCGCAGCAGACTTGGCACCTCTAGTTAGTTATTGAGATAAGCGTCTGTTTGAACTTTTCTAAAGAGCCGTCTCGGGTGTGGCAAAGGATGCCCTGGGGTGGAAAGCCTTTAGTCTAGCTCAGTGTGTGATCGTGAACACAGAGAGCTGGCCTGATGCTGCCTGAGCTGCTGTGGGGCCCCTCACAGATGGGCCCATGCTGCCATCCTGCCCACAAAACCTCACTGGCTCTCTGTTGCCCTCCAGTGACCAAGCACACACGCTTTTGAGCTCCAAGCTGTCCAGGTCACTAGAGCTGCATCCTTCCCGACCTTTTATAAACTCTCCCCGTTGACCTGCAACCTGAACTTGATTCTACACCTGCCCACATTCAAGCCTGTCCAGATACTGGCCTGGCCATCAGCCAGGGATGCCTGTCCCTCCTCACACCTTATGCACAGCTCTCTGTCCTCGGCTCCGGCTGGACCTTCTCCACAGGCCCATCAGTCAGACTGCAGCTCCATTTACCAGGGTTCTGGGTGAACCATGTCCCGAAAATGCAGGTCTTGGAACCCAACCCTCAAAAAAGCAAACTCACTGCCATCGAGTTGAGGCTAATTCATAGACCTTGTAAGGCAGGGTAGAACTGCCCCTGTGAGTTTCTGAGACTCTCTCTTTTTTCAATAAATCATAACAGTCAATACATCAATTTCATCAAGCACTGATGCTGCCGTCATCATTTCCAAAACATGTTGTTTCTACGTGAGCTCTTGGTGAAGCCTTGATACTTTAGAAATTGTTTTTATGTTCATATCTTACACCGTCTGCTGTTTCCCCTCTTTCCCTTGACCCACGTTTCTGTTGTTCATCCCTCTGAGGGCGTCTGTAACTCTTTACTGGAGTAGAAAGTCTTGTTGTTCTCCCTCAAAGGGATGGGTAGTTTTGAACCACTGACCCTGCCGTTAATAGCCCAGTGTGTAACCTCTTCACCACCTCCCTTTCTGGAAATGCCTTGTTGTTTGAAGGAGGTCATACCAGAGTCGGAGCCCTGGGGGCACTGTTGGGTAAGATTGGACTGTTGGCCACCAGGTCAGCCATTCATGCCTTCCAGCCGCTCTGGGGGAGGAAGTTGAAGCTCCCTGCTCCTGTGAAGTCTGATGCCCAGAGAGCTGTGGACGGGTCTCTCGGAGTCAGAACGGGTGCAGTGGCAATGGGTTAGTTTGTTGGTGTTTGAGTCCCAGAGTCAGCTGGGTCCTAAACCTCATCACTTTGGGGTTTCTGAAAAGAGCAGGAGACACGCAGACAGCACCTGAGTAGGAGGGAGACAGACAGGTAAAGCCGGTGCTTCCAGAAGCCACTCGAGGCTGATGGAGTCACAGGAGGCCCTTTCCTGGAGCCTATCCCCTGCATTCAGACGCCTGCCTTACACGGTGATGAGGAATTCTAATTCTGTTCCTGGAGGCCAGCCCCTTGTGGCATTGACAGTGGCTAATACGCCGGTCACACAGAAGCAGGCTGGGAGGACCGTGCAGGAGCGGGCGGCACTCCACCAGTTGAAACCCTCAATGGCACTCAACAGTTACAACAACGGATGTCCTTGTCCTCTGGTGCCGCAGCCATCTGGTTCTAGAAGCTTCTGGCATGACCCGCACCCCACACCCCCATCTCCGGCCCCTTGTAACAGGCCCTCCCAGCGTCCAGGAGTCTTCAATGTCCTGGAGCCATGGGATGAGCCAGCATGTGGTTGAAGCCTGTGGTCTTAGATGGGAGCCCTGGCCTCTACGTGGGAGGCCGTACCTGGAGCCGGACCCAGAGGTGCTGTTCGGTGTGTCCGGCCCAACTCTCAAAGGCAGTGTGCTGCCAGCTCAGCCAGCACTGAGGTCCAGGGTCGAGCAGCTTCTCAGGGGAAGAGCACGGGGTCTTCATGGGATCTGATGCCAGACACCCAGTGAGTGCTGGTCCCCAAGGGGATTTGGAGACCTGTAGGGTCTCCCCTAACTTGACTCTTCTCCAAGACCTGTCCAGGGACCTGGGCTTCCATGGTGATACTACTGGTCACTGAGGCAGACCCCCTGTCTACTGCTAGCCCGGGTCCCATCAGTGAGGCTGCTCCCAGGCGGTCTTTGGGAAAGTAGCTCCGTTTGCTGGTTCTGCATTTTGATTTGAGAAGGAAAATACTCGTGGTGCTTATTTAATGCCCCGGGCGGTGGCCAGGGACCCGTTTGGAAACAGAAATGATGCCAGTCTGCGCCACGTGGGCAGCAGCAGTGGCCAATTTTTGTGCTTCTCGGGGGAAGTTCTTTCACCTCTTCTCCCAGCCCTGGTGTTCTTATCTGGGATCAAGCAAGCGCCAGGCCCTCAGTGCTAGGAGGGGTGTGGCCGCCACTGCTGCCGCTTGGCACCTGCTCCGTCCATGGAAGGTGCTCCTGTCCACTCTGAAGCCGTGAAACAAGACCCCAACCTGCCCTTTTGCCCCCTTGATGAGGGTGTCCCTTGGGGAAGGTCCTGCTTGGGCTCCCACTCAGGGAAAACTCTCTTGTGCCTGAGTCACATGCTCAAAGGACCTACCCTCTGCAGCCGGTCGTGAGCCACCTCACCCCTGAAGGTGTACCAGAGTCTTGGAGATGTGTGTGTGTGTGTGTGTGTGTGTCTTTCTTTAGAAATTTGATCTTTTTGAATGTCCCGCTTAGTCTCGAGCTTCTGACATTTTTAGCATCTGATTGCGATATAGTTGCAATAAAAATACAAATATAGATACACACGATAGATTTGTATATGTGTACCTACATGCATAGATAGGCTGTGTGTGTGTCTCTCCTGCTACCCTATCCTATCAGGTCATTGTGAGACAGCATTCATAGAAGTGAACCTGCAGTTGCATATCAGAAGTGGCCAATTTCTGAGACATTCACAGCAAGGGTTCAATAGGCAGTTGTGCAGCGATTATTATTTATTATAATAATGATATAGAGATCATGAGAGAGAGAGGAGCAATAAGAGTCAGACCTATATCGTTTCATGGTACATGCTTACCTCCTCCCCGCTGATGGTCCACATGGAGAGTGAGAGAAAGTATTTTAATTTTCCCCATATAAATAACCTTCTCGGGGATATCTGAGCCCCCGTCAGGGGAACGTCACAGGAGAGGGATGTCTTAAGGGCTATATGGAGATAAGGGGAGTGGTCTTAGGGATGCCTAGATGACTGTGTGAGAGGGGAGTGATAAGACCAGACCTTGGGCCTCTGGGGGTAGATAAACAGTTCTGTCAGGTTAGGAGCCCTTGATAATGGCTTTTGAATCCTGCCCACAGACTTCAAGGGAAGTAAGCAGCCATCCTAACAGCAGGGGGTTAGCTCTGTTGTGAGACAACACAAAGGCCTTAAATAACTGGGAACCACAGGGAGAACAGCTAACTTAACTCCACATCAAATGCTGCTAAACAGTTTGCTTAATATTTTGGAGTATATAATAATTGTGGAAATGTTCTGTCTTCATCCCACAGTTACATTCAATATAATTCACCCATGTTGTTTGGCTAGGTTTTTTTTTTTTTTTTTTTTGTATAGTCACAGACTTGTGCCAACCTCGTTACAATCAGCTTTACAATATTTAATCAGCCCCCAAAGGGAAGCTGGCTTCCCTTAGCAGTCCCCATCCCCCCACCCCTCACCTCCCACCCCTCACTCCCCCATCTCCCTATCGCCCACCATCTTGGGTCATGAGGAATCTGCTTCTCTTGTCTGTTGACCTGTTTCTCTGGGACACTGCACCGGAGCCTGCAATAGGGGGTCCTTTGTGAGTGAGTGGCTTCCCCTTCTCCGCAGCCACTTGCCAGGGCTCATGCCCCTTGGGACATGGGTCAGTGTTGCTGTGGCTAGGTGCCATGAAGTCCGTGCCAGCCCATAGTGACCCCGAGCACAACAGAAAAACACCGCCCAGTCCTGCACCAACCTCACAGCGGTCCCCTGCCTGGGCCCCCTGTCCCAGCCATGGTGTCCCTCCATCTCCTTGAAAGGCTTCCTCTCCTCCACGGCCCCGCCACTTGACCAGGCACGATGGCCTTCTCCAGGGACTGCTCTCCCCTGACGACAGGTCCAAGGTGTGTGACACGACGTCTTTCCTTCCCGGCCTCTAAGGAGCACTCTGGCTTTACGTCTTCCAAGAGGGATCGGTTTGTCCTATCAGTCCATGACCCTTTCCATATTCGTGGTGTAAGAACATCACTTCATCAGCTGGTTGGGAGAGGCGTGGCGGGCTGCCACTTTGTAACAATGATGAACGTTCACCCATACGGTGTTGTCCAAACATGCATGTTTATTCTCCTAGAGCATATGCCTAGCAGTGAGACGGCCGGGGCGTGTGGCAATCATGTGATGAATGGCCTGGCCAGTTTTCCAGCACAGCCCCACGCTCCTCGCCAACACTTGTCATCATCTGACTCTTTGTTGCACGCCATCCCTCTGGGTGTGAATTGGGGTCTCCCTTCCCTGTGCTTTTGACAGACTTGCTACTGATGCTGAACATCTTTTTCAAGTGCTTTTGGGACATTTGTGTATTTCCTTTGGAGAACTATCAGATCCTATCTCATGTCCGTTTTTAAATGGGGTTGAAATACCAGTTTTGAGTGTTTTGTGATAGGTTTGTAAGAGGTATGTGTAGACCCAAGTCCCTCATCGGACACAGGACTAATGCACACATTCTCATTCTCTCTCTCCCCCTCCCTCTCTCTTTCCCTGCCATTGTGTGGGTTGTCTTTTCTGATGCTGTGTTTGCCCTCACTTCCTGGACTGTGTTTTAGGGTCACATTTCAAGAACCATCACCTCACCCAAGGTCATGCAGCTTGACATGTTTATGTCTCCTTCTTCAAAGTCCTGGTGGCCGAGCAGTGATGAGTTGGGCTTCTAGCTGCAAGGTCAGCAGTTCAAAACCACCACCCGCTCTGAGGGAGAAAGAAGAGGCGGTGTTCCCCTGTAAAGAGTTAACAGTCTTGGAAACTCAAAAGAGTTGCTCTCCCCTGTCCCGTAGAGATTCTGTGTGTTGGAATGGATTCAATGGGAGTGATTTGGTTTGGGAGTTTTGTTTTCTTCTTCCAAGCTTGATAGTGGCCCCCTTAAAGAGAATAATTTTATTGGCATAGACTTCTCACAGCATAGAATGTAATTGGAAAGTTATACTAAGATCTGTGCAATGTTCACCACAGTCACCTTCAGAACATCTTCTTTTCAGAGTGATTGATCGATCGATCGATTGATCGACTCCCCCATCCTCCCCTGCCACGTCCCTGTCAGGTACTGTCTCTATATCTCTTGCAGTTTTCACATTTACCTTCAGGGCACGGATCCCTTCGCGTGCCTGTGTGTGCGGTGTGAGGGAGGGATTCCGCTCCATTCTTTCTCACTTGTCATCCAGAGCATCATTTGATCCAAAGCCCGTGCCTTCCCCATCAGTCGTCACTGGCATGCTCGTTGAGAATTGACAACCGCCACCACATAAAAGCATGCATGTAAAGTGAACCATGCAACTGACGAACCCAAGAGAACGAGAGACCTTCTGTCGACGCCTTGGGGTGCTCCTTCACCTGGTGAGACTGGCCCTGAAGTCTAATAGCTGGAGACAGGCTCAGATCAAGGACAACCTGGCCCCTCCCTCATCCTGGCCCTGGCCCTTGAGAGCCGGCTCGACCTTTCAGGAAGGGTGGTTTTGCCCGCATCCTTCCGTCAGCAAGTCCCGCTGCCTCCTCTCTCGGGTTACTGGTGTTCTGGGAAGAGACGCAGTTTCTGCCCTCAGGGATGACAGACTAATGGGGAGAGAGGCCCGCTGACACACGTTCAGAGCCAGGCAGGGGCGTGCGGGGTGGCGCCGTCCATCACAGCTGTCGGCAACAGAGGAGAGCAGGTCACACACCTGGCTGGGCTGGCAGGGCCACAGGTGTGCCTGGCTGGGGTGGCAGCAGTGGATTCAGCTACGGCGAGACCCTGCACAGCTCTCCCCTCCGCTGCTCAGCAGAAGCTATTTCTGGCTCTCCAGCAGGTGGGTACCCAACTCTTGCTTCCACATAGGTTGCCGTGGTTACAGGAAAGCCGCAGTCTGAGTTCCAATCCCCTTGGGGATGTCATTTGCTATCTGATTGCCTTGCCCCCTTACCTGTAATGTGGGTAAGGGACAGCCCCCATCCCCCATCCCGCTCAAAGAGCATGTCTTTCGACTGCCGGCAGCTGCTTTGGGATGTTACCTGGCAGGATGACAACTCTTGAATCTCTCCCCACCTCTCTAACGCCAATAGCTGTTGTTACAGGTGGGAACTATAACCTGGGGTGACATAACCTTCACTCCAGCACTGCTGGTTCCTGTGGCCCGTAGCCAGTCCACGTGATGACACGGCCCTCAGGACAGATGGTAATTATAATAAGAAGAACTCTGTGCAGTCTTTGTAAGGAGTCCTGGTGGTACAGTGGGTTACGTGCTAGGCTGGTAACCCCAAGGTCGGCAGTTCGAAATCACCAGCTGCTCCACAGAAGACAGATGGGGCTTTCTACTCTGTAAAGATTTCTAGTCTCTGAAGGTGGCAGGGGCAGTTCTGCTCTGTCCTATACGGTCCCTTTGCATCAGCATCGGCTCAATGGCGGGAAGAGGTTGAGAGTGTGTGACCCTGTATCTGACAGCACTGTGATGTTTCCTGGGGTCCTGGAAGTGGGGGGAAGACAAGGATAAATGCTTCAAACGGAGAAGCCCGCATGCTCTCTGCACAGACTCATCATCCTTGGTGTGTCCAGTCTCAAGAAGACTGCATCTAACTGTGTGCATGTGTTTTTAACTATAAGAAAGAATCCCACAGGGAGCACCGACTTGAAAACAAAAGCAAAATATACTGTGCTGCCATCTCCCATGTGGATTTGTAAAAGAGCTTTACCTGCTTTTGATACTTACCTAAAAGGGTTCGTTCTGCCCTTTACGGGATTCCGGTTTCCTGATACACAGAGCAGATGAGATGCCTAGATGGTGTGTGTCACTGAGGGGGAAATCGTGCCCAAAGACTTCCATTTGAATAACTTGCCTTTACTCCCTGCCCTCGAGTTGAGGCTGATTCACAGCGATCCTGTAGGACCGAGTAGAACTGTCCCTGTGAGTTTCTGACACTGTCATTCTTCATGGGAAAGGAAAGCCTCCTCTTCTCCCTGGGAGTAGTAAGTTTTCAAACTGCTGACCTGGAGGTTACCAGTTTTTTTGGGGGGGTGATGGTGGCGGCGGGGAGGATTTCTAAATGATTTAAGTTAAAGAATAAACTATCTTGTTTGTGAATTAAGGACACATAAACAAGGACATAGGTGTTGTTGTCAGTCCTTTGTACCTTGATCTAGACAGACAGACAGACCCTGTGGCAGATGCCGGCTGTGTTCAGCGAGGGGAGGAAGCTCAGAGGTCAGGAGAACTGAACTGGGGCCAGGTGCCCTAACCCAGAGGCCCAGGTGCTTGATTTTCAGCCCTGATGCTTGGAGACCCCTGGCTGTGGACACCCTGTTGCCCAGGAGGCCGGAGCCACTCCCTGTAGGGCAGGTGTGTTAGTCTGAGTTGACTAGAGAAGCAAATCTAGGGAGACTCATGTGTATAAGAGAGAATTGTGTATCAAAGAGTAAATTGTACATTAAGAAAGCATCCCAGCCCAGTCCAGGTCAAATCCTTAAGTCTGATATTACCCCGTATGTCAATACTAGTCCCTAAATTCCTCTTTAGATTCACACAGCCATGCAATGACGCTGAATGAAGGAAGACCATAGACCAGAGAGTGGAAAGTCTTGTGTGTCTAGTGGCGGTGAAAACATCTCAGCACTGGCAGGGGTCCCCACGTGGTTCCTGCAGCTCCAGGACTCTGGTTCCATTGGCATAACTTCATGTAGTTTAGCATCAGGAACATGAAGCAGAGATCTTGTCTCTTGCCTTCAGGGAGGAAGACAGGAGTTCCCAGAATCCTCAGGGGGAAGGCCATGCCCACACAGAGGCCTTATTGGCTGTGACTTGATTGACAGGCTAGACTCCACCCCTTTCACAATGGACAGATTATGTAAATGCCACAGCAGGGGTGGGGCGAGGACGGAGGTCTGCTGGAAGTGGGCCCTGGGTGCATCCCCCACGTTGGGTCTGATTCATAGCGACCCTGTGTATAAGCAACCTAAACACCATCCGCTCGCCGCCCATCCTCATAACCATTCTTAAGTCTGGGCCTGTCAATGCAGCCACTGGGTCAAACCATCTTGTTGGAAAAAAACCCAAGAAGAACCAATTTAGATGCGAGGGTGGCACAGCCCCTGTGACTTTCTTAGCCCTGTCTTTTTCTTATCTTCTTGAAGGTCTTCCTCCCTTTTGCCGCCCCTCTACATTGCAATGTGTGCCGTCCTTCTTCTCCAGGCCTGGTCTTCTCCTGAGATGAAGTCTCTCCTTCCTGGCCGCTCAGCAGCCCTCAGGCATGTGCTTCATCCAGGATGGATTTATCTGTCTTTTCAGCCGGCCATGGTGCTTTCAGTGTTCTTCTCAGGCCCCTGTCTGTCCTGGGTCTTCCTCATTCGATGTCCAATGTGCGCACGCACGGGGGACAACAGGAAACGTCATGACACGGGTTAGGTGCACGCACCTCAGTTCTCAGAGTGATGTCCTTGCTCTGGAACCCTCGAACGAGGTCTCCTGCAGCAGACTGACCCTGTGCAGTGAGTCCCTCCGGCGCTGGCCTGCTGCTTCCATGAGCATCGATGGGGGATCCGAGCAGGACCACATCTGTGGCGATGTTGATCTTTTCGCCATCCGTCGTGAGAGGGAGTTCAGACAGACAGTGTAGACCCGTGGTTCTCAACCTTCCTAAGGCCGCGACCCTTTCATATAGTCCTTTATGTGGTGGGGAACCCCCTTCAACCATCAAATTATCTTCATTACTACTTCATCACTGTCATCTTTCTACTGTTACAAATTGGGTAACCCCTATGAAAGGGTCGTTCAACCCCCTAAGGGGTCAAGACCCACATGTTGAGAACCGCTGGTGTAGACCTACGCCAGGTAAACTAGGTGATTGCCTATGGCAGTTGTGGTGGACCGTGGTCACTCAGTCTGGCTCAGAACCATGATGACCTTGCAGAATGACCCCTGCCAGACCCTGCACCCGCGCCACCAACTGTGCCGTACAGGAGCTCAAGGAGGGGAGGGGGTGCTGACGTCACTCCACCTCACAGAAGCTCGCCCTGTTTCTGCTGACCCCTTTCTGACACCCATGACACCCTTCCCCAGCGATCATCCTCTCCTAGTGAGGTTTGCCGTGAGACCCACCACCTGCTGCTGTCAAGCCTGTGCCTTCTCACTGGCTGCCATGATGTCGGCCATCACCTGTCTCTCCGTTCCCCACACGGGCGTGGCTTGTGTGTGTGTCTCTGATCCTAGAGGCAATGCCACTGTTATTTCTCCTCCCACTCCACCCCTCCCTTCTCCCCTTATTCCAATGCCAGCAGGGCCACCCAAAGTGAGTAGGTTTCAACAGAGCTCCCAGACTGAGAACAGACGATGGGGCAGGAAGATTAAGACAGGACTGTCCACTTGTGAACACTTGCGCTATGAGGTGCCATGCACAACAGAAGGAAATACCACCGTCCCCGTGCCTGAGCCAGGGTTGCAGCCACGGTGTCCATCCATCTCCTTGAGGGCCGCCCTCTCCATCGCAGCTCCTCACCTTGACCAAACACAATGCCCTCCTCCAGGGACTGGTTTCTCCTGACGTGTCCAACGAAGGCCTCCTCTGAGGAGCCCTCTGGCGAGTGAGCCATGAAAACCTCAGGAATAGTTGCAGGACTTTGTCAGATACAGCGCCCCAAGAGGAGACACGGTGAATTGCAACCATGGGCTGAACTAGGGAGGGGGCAAGGGTTCCTTCTGCTGTGCATGGGCACTCTGTGGGTCTGAATCAACGGGATAGCACCTAGCAACAAGTGACGTCATCTCCGTGTGACACACCCTCCTGCAGCCAATAGCGGCCGTTCTAACTCACTGTTCCGCAGGCGTTTTGCGGAATCAGAGTGCAACACACTAGAGAAACCAAACGCAGCCTTACAAAGCAACACTTTTCCTTAGTACCCGAGGGCCACTGTGATATTTTCTGCCCTCTTGTTTGTGTTTTTCCCTTACAACAACAGCAAACAATCAAGACCTCTAAGCTAATTTCACAATCCTCTAGGTCAGGGGCGCTCCCGCTTTTCCAGTATGCGAGCTGCTTATAAAACGACCGAGTCCAAATGATCTACCAACTACAAAAAAATGCACAACATAGAAATATATGTTTCATTTATTGCCTTTATTCACAAGTGCATTGAGAATTCTTTATATGTACAATGTATGTTTGTGGACCTTGCATAACCAGCATAAGTTCATATCGCACAACACAACACAATTAACTAGGTACATTTTTGTCACTAGCTGCTGACAGCCAGCCTCAAGTGAACTTCTCAATGCTCATCGGTAATGCCGTAATGGTACTTGGACTTAATGATCTTTTTTTCTTTTTTTTTTGGGGGGGGGTTATCACTGACCTCAGGTGGTGGGAGTAGGAGGCCCAGCCTTTGATCCGTGGAGCTGGAATCGAACCTCCATCCCAGTGGGCCGCAGTCCCGCGCACAACGGACTTAATGATCTTGATGTGGGAAAAGACAGAGTCTCAGAAATAAGTAAAGCCGAATAATGCACTCAAGGAGGTAGCACATTTTCTCATGTTTGGGTACTTTCCCTCTGCGAGTAAATTCCAGAA
>PVJH01029151.1:0-26409 GCA_004026705.1 Nesogale talazaci | reverse complement strand
TCTAGAAAGTGGCAGAAGCACTGACCCACCACTCACCCTGGCTCCCTCAGCTCTCTCTCCTCCCAGCTCTCTTCCAGCAACCTCAATGGATGCACCTCCAGGCCACAGGTGAGGATGGGGGTGGGGGCTGAGGGGGGCAGTGGCTGCAGCAAGGGAGGCGGCAGAGGAGGAGACTGGGCTCAGGGGACTTGGGGATGCTAATAATAGACTGCAAGACAGAGCAGCTAGATTGATCCCGGACTCCTTGGCAGGGCCTGTGTTCATGCATCCGGTGCACCGAGCGGCCCATTGAGGAGGCTGCTGTCATTGACCCGCTAGGGAGCGAAAAAGAAACGGAGGCAGGCATCTAGAGGGTGGGTGGAGGAGGCAGGTTTGTAATTCCTGCGCCTGCTTGTAGAGTCCATCTTGGGAGGTCTTAGGCTCACCTTGCGCCCCTCCCCGCCCCGTCACTCCAAAAGCGAGGGCGTGGGCTTGGGGTAGGGGTGGAGCACACTCAACCCTTTACGTGATGCTTCTCAGAGGCTCCGTCACAGCGCCGTGACCTCATCTGCCCCCACCACCCCCTGGCTGGCCGGCGACAAGCTGTGCAGGTGGAGGCAGGGCCAGGCGGGCGAGTACCAGGCGATAGCTCATTAGGGCGCGCTGGCGCCCGCAGTGAGGGACGGACTGTCGTTAGTGCCCTGACAGCTGCCGCCCTTTCGCAACCCCCCGCAGCCGTCCTCCTCCCCCCCCCACACACCCCGTCCCTGCGGGGCCCCAGGGTATCCAGGCGAGTGTCGGTTGGTCATTGAGGGCAGGCTGCACTGGGAATTGCCTGCTACTCAGGATCTGATGAAGGGATCTGATGACCCTGCGTGACTGCCTTGCACCCAGTTGAGGGGCGGGGGCGGGGGGGGGCAGTGGGGCCCAACTTTCCAATAGACTGTGGGTCCACAGAAATGGCAAACTTTCAGAGGGCACTCCCTGACCCTGCAGAGGGAGGAGGCACTGGGGCCCTGGGTGGGGCAGCCTGTCTTTCTTGGGGGGGTGGGGGGGTGGGGGGGAAAGGGTCTGCCAGGTCAGCTCTCTCATGCTTGGGGACCTGCAGTCTCTCTCTGTGTCTGATCTGCGCTTCCCAGATCCCACGCAGCTGACCCCTGCCCTGCCGTGCTAGCCCCCAGTGTTGTGGTTGGAAGCTTTCCTTTGGGAAAATGGCAGCAGCTTCTGGGTCCACTGGTGTGTGTGGGAGGAGGGGAAGGGGGCTGGGGGCCTCCTAATGAGAAGCAAGCAGAGCTGGCAAGAAGCTCCTTAAGGCCCAACAGTGCCTGGAGTCCACACACAATGCCCCTCCCGTGAGCGCACAAGCATAGGTGTTAGCACGTCAGTTCACTCACAGGCTGCTGCACTCAAGCGCAGGGCCAGACTCAAAACTGCAGGCTCATGCACCCCCACAGGCCTCAAGCACCCCCTTGGACTGGCCACCTTCCACTCCTCTCTGCCCCCGGGGCCAGGCAGCCAGGGGTTCTCTTCAGTAGGAGAATAACTCCCTTGACCACTTTCCCTCTATTGGACTCGGAGCTGAGGGCCAGCACTGCGAATGGAGGTTTCTAGTGGATCTCTGCTAGATCCACCTTCTTACCCTCCCTCTGCAATCCTCTCATCAGGCCCTGCGCTCCAAGCTCACCTCTTTCCAAACATCGACTCTGCTGAGACCCCGTTCGGTAGCCTGGAACAAGACTTGCTAGGAAAACGTGGCTGGACAGGCCAGAAATGGGGCTTCAGCAAATCCCCCTCCCCCTCCCAGATCTTTGGAGCAGTAGGCAAGCTATCTTGCAGAGCAGGCTCCAGCTGGCTAGGCTCTCTGACCCTCAGTTTCCTCCTCTGAAGCATGGACCCAGGTCTGGGGCTCTGTGAGGCTGAATGAGTCTGTCAGTTTCTTGGGTGGGGAGTGGAGGGATGGGCAACACCGGCACTACAGTTCCTGGTCCAACTCTGGTTCTGCTGTCCCCTACAGATAAATCTTAATGGATGGAAGCAGTTTTCCTTTGGTAGCCTGTGTGCACCCATGGAATTTTCCAGCTAAAGTAGTGTGTGTGTGTGTGTGTGTGTGTGTACACAACTCATCCTTGGTGAAGAAATTGTGCAGTGAAAGTGAATGGAGGGCTCAGGAAAGTGGATTTGAAGAGTATAGGGAATGAGACAGGGGTAGAAAGGGCACAGGGAGCTTTGTGTGAGTAGGAGAGTGGGTATTTTAGCTTTTATCTAAAATAACGTGGACTTGAGCCAGCCAGGACAGTGACGTCTGTGAGCTTCTGTCTCTAGGTGTGTCAATGGAATCATTAATACTAATCCGATAATGAATGCTAACCCATTGCCCTCAATGAATTCTGACTGACAGTGCCTTAGAGGATGGAGTCAAGCTACCTCTCTGGGTTTGCAAGGCTGAAAATACTCACGGAAGCACATAGTACAGACGTCGGGTGTGCTTTTGAACTACTGACCTTTTGGTTAAACAGCTAAGCATCTTACCCACTGTGCCACTGGAGCTCAGAAGGAATAACAGTACCTACCAATTATGGTGCTGCCATCCTGAGAGGAAATGACCCAGAAGTTGGAACCTGCCTGGTGAAGGGATACTCTGTGCCCACGCCTGGACCCTCACACCTGAGCCTGGGGCCTCCAGAAGTACTACTGACTATTCAGATCATGTGGGAGGCGTGAGCCCCATGACTTCATGAGGGGACAGCTGAGTGGGGGGTGGAATGCTCCCTTGACCGAGCTCCAGAGATTATGTCACTTTGGGCAAGAGATAGTTTTTCTGAGCCTTGGCTTTTTAATATGCAAACTGAGTAATATCTTCACGGGACACCAGGCTCTGACCTGGGCACACAGTAGGGAAATAGCATGTGGTCAAGGAGACAGAGGCATACCTGCAGCTCATTCCATCTTTTGATATTCTATGAGGAAGGGACTCTGTTATCCTGGGTCTTATCATCAGACTTGCAGCCACCTAAAGGCTTCAGGACCCAAGGAAGGGCCCTAATGTTCCTGAACCCTGGACACAGAGTTCTGCCCCACACCCCACGATGTGGGCACAGCTTCCATGAACTCAGGAACCGTGTCCTCCCCTGTCCTGCTCTCAAAGTGCCGCCGCTTGATCCAACACCCCGAGGCTGGCATTGTGTCACAGAGAGGGAGAGCCCACTCTGCACTTAGATGCCAATAGGGGCTGGATCTTCTCCGGGTGGGAAGTGTGATCTGAGAGGAATTTGTTAAGGAAGAGTTCTCTGTGAAACCCCAGCCACAAGTGGTAGGTCCCTTCTTCCCACTCCCTCCCAGCCCAGGCCAGCTGGTCCTCTACTGGCACCCGAGAGACCCAGTGCCAGTGGGCAGCTGGGAGCCTTTGGGAAGGCTTCTGTGTCTAGCATTTCAGCTGAGGAACAACAGGGAATACAGTGGGTCCTGGGGTTCCCTCTAACACCCAGCTCAGATTCCACCCGGCTATTCACGCCAAGGCAGCACTAATGAAAATGCCGGAGGACTCTGCCCACTGAGTGCTTAGCCAGCACAGGAAGGAAAAGACTCAATCCAGCACAGAGCTGGCAGAGCCACTGTGACAGGGGCGGAGAGCCCGGACAGCAGTTAACGGTTAAGCACAAGACTGGGCCAGCCAGAAGGATGCCCTTCCGCTCTTTCTCACCCCAGGCGGCCCCTGGGTGGGCTGTGCCTCTCTAGGCTCCTTCTACTAAGCAATGCCTTCCACTAACTCACCCCACCACCCCCAGCAGTTTTGCTGGTGAACACCTCCAGCTTCTTCTAGTTCCTTCAGCTTCTTTTCTCTCAGACGCCTTTTATTTTCCAATTGAACAGCAAGTCATATGAGGGGCTAAGCCCCCAAAACGGAATTTTATTTTCAAAGCCATGTATTTAATTTTTTTTCTTGTTACAAAACAACCTCATCACTTTCAAAGGGCACTCCGTTACACTTTATACATTCGTCAAATCTGTGATTCCATTCTTGGAAACATTTGGCAAACGTATCTGTTTCGATAACTGGCAGCACCTTCCTGATTTTTTTCTTCACCTTTTCCAAGTCGTCAAATCGCTGTCCTCTCTTGTCCCCATGCATTTTTGGAAACAAAAAGCAATCACATGGAGTGGAGCCACGTCAGGTGAGTAAGGTGTGTGGGGCAGGAGAGGCATGCTGTTTTTGCCCAAAACTGGAGCACTGAAATGGTTGTGTGAGCAGGTGCACTGTCATCATGGTAAAACCAGTCCCCCATCTGCCACAAATCAGGCCTTTTTTGGGTCACATACTGTTATGCTATCTTTTCAGAACCTCTAAATAGAAAGCTTGATGAACAATCTGACCTGGTGGAATGAACTCCAAGGGCACTCTCCCTCTCACATCAGCGCTCTTTTCCATGTGGTGGGGGTAGCGGGGTGGGGGAGAGGGCAATCCCTTCGTAGAATGTAAAAATGAGCTATTTTAAAATAAATCATTTCCAAAATGGCACGATTCTCAGTGTTGTGCAACTCACACCTCCATCTAATTCCAAGGCATTGTGTCATCACTCCAGAATCGGAACTTATGTTAGGATGGGGTGTCCAGAGAAACAAAATCAGCAACATACAAATATAAAGGAAAGACGTTGGTATCCAAAGTAATTTTAGATCAAGAAGGCATCCCAGCCCAGTGAGTCCAGCTCAAGTCTATAAGTCTGATGCAAGCCAGGGTCCTTTCAAGCTCCGACAAGCTGCTGGCCAGCCTGATGATGCTGAAAGGGAAGGCAGGACACAGGAAGCTCACAGGCCAGTGGGCACAGAGTTGCATGGATCCAGGGTTCATGGGAACATGGAAGAGGTCCTGACAGCCCCCAGGGTCAGGCGTCTCACAGGGAATGCCATGGGGGCAGACAGAGTCCCAGGCAGCAGGAAGGAGTAGGGGCACAGAGAGAGAGAGTGTCCCAGTGTCTCTCAGGCTTACATAAAAAGGCTTATGAAACCAAGGAAGTGTCCTCAGGCTGCAAGCCAATTGGTAGGTTGGATTCTACCTCTACACCTTCTTAAAAATCCAAGTTGGCATAAAGTCACCCAACTTCTACAGCCCTCACACCCCCTTGTCATCAAGTCGGTTCAACATGACCATGTGCGCTGCAGAACATGATGTTGCTAGTTCTGAGTCATCTTTATGATTGCCAGCATGTTCCTGTGTTCCACGTGGTGGTATGCTATGACCTATGATGATCCTCAATTCCTCTCAGCCACTTGTAGAAAGAAGCACACTGCGCTCCCTGCCACTCACAATACGGTGTTAAGGACTCCTTAGAAACTCATGCCCAAGAGTCTGTGTGAACTGAGGGAACCCTCACCAATCTGTCGATCTGGATATTAAAGAGACAGAATCTTAGGAGTAGTTGAGGGGAGTGACATTTTCATGTTATTCTCTAGTCACAATCCAGCCAGACTCTTATCAGTTGGGAATTGGTAAGCGAGGATCCCTGGTAACACCTCTGCTCAGGGTTTGTTGCGGTTAATCAGAGGTTGACAGTTCGAATTCACCTAGCAGGTCTTCAAGAGAAAGACCTGGCAACCTGCTCCATTCACTAAAGCCAATGCTAAAGAAACAAAAGAATTTTCTACCAACTTCTGTAATCTGAAACGGACCCCATAAGCAACTAAGGTGCATGAAGAATAAGTAATGATTTGAATCGTAAGGGTCAGAAACAAAGAGGAGGGATCAATAGCTGGAAAAGATGGCCTTGCTAATAGTAATAAGAAGCAAGGAGATGGCACGATAGAATTTTGCAGGTCCTCAACTTCTTGCTTGCAAATATCCTTGTTTAAGAATAGAAAGACAACTATACACATGGACCTTACCAGAGTATATATGTGGAAAGAGACAACGGCTCAATATTTGACACCAGCCAAAGTCAGGTCAGGGACTGATTGTGGAACAGACCATCAATTGCTCATATGTAAGTTCAGGTGGAAGCTGAAGAAAATTGAAATAAGTACACAAGAGTCAAAATACCATGAGTGTTCTTACTTGAGTATATATAATCATGACTACATTTTACCTGAATTTAAAGACCTCCTCAAGACTAAATTTGACACATTGAACACAGGTGACTGCAAAAGAGAAGAGTTGTGGGATGACATCAAGAATGTCAGACTTGACGCTGCCCCTAGAGGCATTGCAGCATGTCCCGTGCCACCGCTATGTCATTAGAGGGCAGAGAGAATAGGGGCTGTGCTGGGTCCAGGCTCAGGGGTCTGACGTGAACCACCTGGCTGACTGTGAGCCCTGCGGGACCTGAAAAGGAGGGGGGAAGGGAGCGTTAAGTCGCTTTGCAGTGACAAGATCCTGGCAGCGGGATGACAGTGCACTCCCGCCGGCTGATTAACTTATTGCATGAAGGCAGATGATGACCTGCTCGTGGGCACTGGCCACAATCACCGACTGACTGCCACCGACTGACTGCCACCAAGACTCAGCTGCGAACCACAGTGCAGACTGCAGCCTCTGCTCCATGCCAGGAGCACACCCACCTGTGAGAGGCACAGAAACTGCAGGGGGGTGGCACGTGTGACACAGACAGAGTTCGGCAGAAGTGGACTGAAGATGACCCTGTACCTGTCCCTACACGGCCGCCAGCTGAGGGGGCTGCTGGGAGGGTGGGGAGCAGGGCGGGGTCTGGCAGAGCCAAGCAGAGAAGGAATGCTTTGGAAAGAATAAAGTGAACTGAAGGTGAAAAAAAAAAAAAGAATATCAGACTTGAAAAGAGCAAAAAACTCTTAGAAAGACAGAAGAGAAAGAAAAGACCAAAATGGGTGTCAGAGAGACTCTTAAACACAGAGAAGCCAAAGCTACTAGCAAGAAAGAAGTAAAAGACTAGAATAGTAATTTTCAAAGAGCTGCTGAAGATGACAAAGCCGAGTATAATTTTTTTTTAGTTTTTTTTTTTTAAGGCATCACTGCCCTGGTGGTGGGAGTAGGAGGCTCAGCTTTTGCTCCTGTGAGCTGGAATTGAACCTCCATCCCAGTGGGCCACAGTCCCGCGCACAACCTCTATGCCACCGGAGCTCTCAGCCCGACAAAGCCGAGTATTATAATGAGGTGTGCAAACACCTGGAGCTAGAAAACCAAAAAAGAAGTACATGCATAATATTTTTCAAGCTGAAATGCCTAAAGAAATAAATCAAGGCTTGAGTTGAAATGTTGAAGGATTCTATGATCAAAACATTGAGTGACAAAAGAATGATTCCAAGATGACTCAAGGAGTACACAGAGTTACTATACTAAAAATAATTGGTTGATGTTCAATCCTTTAGGGGAAGTAACATGTGATTAAGAAGCATAACAAAGGAAGATGTTCAAGCTGCGTTAAAGGCTTTGGTGAAAAATGAGTTTTTAAGAATTGACAGGATGTCAATTGAATTGTGTCAGCAAACTGCTAGAAGGACTCACTCGTGTATACCAAGAATTTAGAAGCCAGATACTTGGTGAACTGACTGGGAGAGATCCATATTAATGCCCATTCCAAGGAAAGGAGATTCAACAGAATGCAGAAATTATCAAACAAGATCATTAATATCAAGTGCAAGAAAAAGTTATGCTATAGATAATTTTAAAAATGGTTGCAGGAGTACATTGACAAGGATATTCCAGAAATTCGAAAGATTCAGGAACGTATGTGAAATGAGGGATATCATTGCTGATGTCAGATGGATCTTTGCTGGAAGCAGAGAATCCCAAAAGTTGTTCTCTTGTAGTTTGTTGACTATGCAAAGGACTAAGGTTATGTCTGAGCTAGGTCATGCTCTTTTCACTCAGCCTCACATGTATGTGAAGGTTAGAAATTAAATAAGAAAGGCCCAAGAAGAATCAATATATTTGGATTATGGTGTGGACACATCATGCTGAAAACACTAGGAACTGTCAGAAGAACCAACAAATTTATCTTGGAAGCCTTACAGAAGCAAGAATGGTGAGACTTTGTCTCACGTACTTTGAACATGCTATCAGGAAAGATCAGTACCCATGTCATTGTGGTTGGTAAGGTGAAGGGGCATTGAAAAAGAGGAAGACCCTTGATGAGATGGGTTGACACAGTGACTCACATTGCAATTGTGAAGATGGTGCAAGACCTGGCTGTGTTACTTTTGATCGCCATGAGTCAGAACCAATCAGATGGTGCAGCCAGCCAGAATGCTCCTTAGAAATGGGGATGGGGAGACCTTGTCTTATATACTTTGGACATGCTATCAAAAGAGACTATCCACTGGTAAAGGACATCATGCTTGGTCAAGAAGATAATCAGTGAAAGGGGGAGAGACGCTCAAGGAAGTGACCCAGGGGCTGCAATGATGGGTTCAAATACAGGAACAGTTGTGGGGATGGGGCAGGAGCAGACAATGCTTTGTCCCATTGTCCACAAGGTCACTACGAGGTGGAGCTGACTGGACAACACCTAAACAACAACAACAAACAAAAAATAGGTTGAGGATTCACCATAAGTTGCTGGGAGAGTACAAATCAATATCCTGACCATGCAGTTCCTCTTCTGGACCTTTTATTCAGCACAGAATTAGCATTCCAGGTGGCTTGGAGGAGCCCTAATTATGACATCTGTACCATGTATATCCTGAGCTCCCTGACCACCACGTGACCCACTTCACGCAGAGGAATCTTTGTTTGGGGCAGCTTAGAAACACAAATGCTCTTTCTTAACACTTAAAAAGTGTGAAGGCTAGTGTAAGGACCAGGATCCTCCCCGGTAAAAACTGAATTTATAGAAGAAAAAACAAAACTTTGATGTAAGGAAGGTGACTATCTCAGTTTGGCATGTCTGAAAGGTGGGAGCTCAGAAAATCAGGTGCAGAGGTGAAGTGACAAGTTGCTAACCAGCTCCACAGGCACAAGAGGGGTCGCCCGAACCCAAGCCAATGTCATCGAATCCATTCTGACCCCGAGCTCACTTGTATCGAGTTTCTGAGTCTGGAAATCTTTATGGGAACAGACAGCCCGGGTCTTTCTCCCGAAGAGCCTCTGGTGGGTTTGAGCTTGGTTAGCAGTCCCCGGTTTACCCAACACTCCCACCAGCGCTCCGGTTGCATAAAGATTACAGTCGTAGAAATCCCAAGGAGGCCACTTGATGGCCGCCAACAGCTAGAGCTGACTTGGTGAGGACTAACAACTATCACCCTAACGTACAGTGGCCTTGGACATCTGCTTTGTAGACGAGCGGGTCAAGACACAGAGAGGTCGGCTGCAGGCAGAGCTCCCCTGGCCTATCGGGTTTGCTGCACGTCAGTGTTGACTCAACCGAGTAGGCTTGGTGTGAGTCTCGAGTTCCGTTTGACTCCTCGTCCTGGCACTTCCAATAGGTTTACAGATGATTTTTTTGTGTGTGCCTCGTCTTTAGTGGAAAGAAGATGAGTCCAACTTCATGGAGGTGCCGACACATGGAAAGGCAAACCACAATGATGTTGTAAAAAGTTCATCATTAAAAAAAAAAAAAAAAAAGCTCAGCATTGAACTTTGTTCCTAGGAGATACTTTGATAAAACAACAACAACTGACAGTCATAGAGGTGGTCCTGGCATTGGACTCTGTTAGGTGCCCAGTAGGTCCAGGACTCACGCAACTCCACACAAAAACAAGGCTGGGCCACTGTGCTCAGTGAGCTGTCAGTGACAGGATTTCAGAAGTAGATCACCAGGCCTTTCTTCCTAGTGCTAGTCTAGAAGCTCCAGGGAAACCTGTTCAGCATTAGCACAGTGTGCAACCTTCCACTGACAGAAAGGTGGTAGAGATGCTTGAGGAGCGTTGGCTAGAAATGGAACTCAGACTGTTGGCAAGAAAGGCAGGACTTTTACCACTGAACCAACTCCTGGTCCTGCCCACAGGGCTTTCTGAAATAATCTATCTGTTAGGATTAGCAAAATTACTGGAGATTAAAGAGCAACTTTCTCCATTCCACAGTAAAAGCTGCTTCCTCATGTCCCTGGGTTAACCTTTGAACACAATAAGGATCAAGACCTTAAGACATAGGCTGACTTTAAGATTGCAAGGATTTATTGCTAGACACTTCACTCTAATCCATTGGGAGGCACAGTCTTTGGAGCAGGAGGATGAAGATAAGGAAAAAGAGGAGAGGTGGCATATTTTCAATCCAGTGACTCTTTTCTATGAAAAGCCTATCTGAAAGAGGAACAGTATCTTTTGGCAAATTGGTCATTGTCCTGAACAGAATGAGAAGTGACGGCAGGCGGGGTGGGTGACTACAACATTCCAGTTCAGACAGAACTTGTAAACCTGACCATGAGCTATCCTGAAGTGCACACACACACACACACACACACACACACGCTCAGTAGCTGTATTTATCTCGAATGCAAAACTGTCCTCTTTGTTGAGATCGGCTGAACTCACTGAGACCGGGAACAATGTTGCGGCTGCTGTGCTGGCAGGCCATGTGCTAATGTGCTCATGCATTACAGGCTGCAACAGATGGCGGTGAGAACATTCCGGCTGAGCCTGCCCGGCTCAGGACGCCCAGGCCAGAGTCTGTCCCCCAGTTATCCTCTGTCCAGTTATTAAAGCACTGCTGCTTGTTGGAGAGAGAACGACTGCCCTGGAGGAGGCTGGTGAAGGTGTGAGGGTGAAGGTGCAAAAGAATTATCCTTGGGGCTGGTTAGCCAGCTGGTTTGCTTTGTTTGTTTGGATGGTGTTGCAGAATTGAGCATTGAGAGCCAGCGAAAGGGGGACACGTGTTATATTGTTCCAACGTGTTAGCTCATGGACATTGTTTAATGTTTTCCCTATTGTGTTGAAAATATGCACAACAAAACATACGCCAATTAAAAAAAACATACTCCCATCCCACAATGTCTGCATGACAATTCCACAAGGTTGATTCCTTCTTTAAGCAGTGCACCCATCCACACTATCCTTTACCAGATTGCTCCACCATCATTTTGACTTAAACTAAATGCTCCCTAAGCAAAAAAAAATGTCCTTTTCCATCTCCCTCACTACTCTGGTCACTACCGATAATCTTTGATTTCAATCTATCTTTTAAGGAGCCACGGCCATGTAGTGGGTATGTGCTGGACCACTAACCATAAGGCCAACAGTTTGACACCACCACCAGGAGGAAGACGAGGTAAAGACCCACAGGGGCAATTCGACCCTGTCCTGCAGGGTCCCTGTGAGTCAGAGTTGACTGACTGGCAGGGAGTTTGTGTTTATATATTCCCTCACTTCATCTAAGGGACATTACACACGAGCTGGCCTTTTCCTGACTGCGTTGACTCGGCACAATGTTTTTAAGGCTCATCCACATTGAAGAGTGTATCAGGACCGCATTTCTCTCTGTTGGTGTACCCTTTAGGACAGGGTAGAACGGCTCCCCATGAGACTGTAATATTTCTGTGAGCAGAAAGCCTCGCCTTTCACCTGAGGAGCAGCTGCTGGTCTCTAACTACTGACCTTGTGGTTAGCAGTCCAGGATGTAACCGCTGTGTGGCCAGGCCTCTAATATAAGTAGAGACAGATATAGGGAACCTGGATGATGCCCTGGCTAATGCCTGGACTCATGACAGATGCCCTTTTCTTCCCACTCACCCTCGTGGTTGATCATAGACTGAAGGCAGCCTGGTCTTCCGGTACACACATCTACTCTTATTTTCATAAGGAGAAGTATTCTGTTATTCGGTGCCCTAATGATATTTCCAAACTGCATGAGATGAAGTCTCGCCAGCCTCACCTCAAAGCAGCACTCTGATCACACTTTCTCCAAGACAGGGGTAATTCTCCTCTATCCTAGAGATTCACGAGGAGTCAGAATTCACTCGTTCACACACAACGACAACAAAAACTCCTGAAGAAGACCTAGGGAAAGCAATAATGTGTTCTTTGCTGTATCTTTATGACATTGTCTACTTGCCCCCTCTCATCCCCCCTCCTCCCACCCTCAGATAGTTGAAGGTGAACTGGGATTTCAGTCTTTATTTTAGAAAGTATGCCTCCCCTCTAAGGAGCCCTGGTGGCATAGGAGTTACGCTTGGGGCTTCGAAGCACAAGGTCAGTTGTTCAAAACCACTAGGTCTTCCACTGAGGACAGATGAAGCTTTGTACTCCAGCAAAGAGTTACAGTCTGGAAGGTCTGAAGGGGCAGTTCTGCCTTGCTCTATAGACTCTCTGAGTTGGCTCAAAGACAGTGGTTTTGGTCTGTTCGACCCACCAGCTACACAAATGTCTCCTGTGGTCTTTCCGCGGCTATCTGGGAAGTTCTTTAACCTTTTCCAACGTACATTAAAGATAAACTATTTGGGGGAGGGTAGAGAATATGAGCTTGGCACAACCTCAACTGAAAAAATGCCAAAGGATTGATGAGGTGACTGACTGTTCTACTTGAAGGTTTCTCAGTAGTATCTCACCTGCACTCGGCTCTCTGGAGCCTGACAAGTCTCTGGCTGTGAGGGCTGTCTTGTGCATTCTAGAAGGTTTGGCCACATCCCAGACCTCTACTCATTAGGTGCCAGCAGTGTTTCCTAAGCTGTGACAGCCAAACGTGTTTCTAGACATTGCCCAGTGTCCCCAGGGCAGCGAGGCAAATCACTCTTCTTCCATCTAGAGAATCACCTGATGACCTCAGAGGAGACAGAGGAAACGGAAACCATCACACAGATTAAGCTGAATTCTTAACAGCTTCAAGTCTCATTTGCATTTGGAGTTCCCAGACATGGTGATGGACTTTCTGCCAACAAACTTTGAGAAGTAAGAAGAGTGGAGGTGAGTGATTTTGCCAGCAGTCTCTGGAACACTTTTGGGAATTCAACCTACTAATGGGCCCCTCGTGGTAATAGTGGGTCATGCCTTAGGCCGTGAACTTCCAGATTAGCATTTCAAGACCACCAGCCAGCTCCCTGGGAGAGAGGTGAGACTTTCTACTTGGGAAAAAGTTACAGTCTGAGAAACCCAGAGGGCCAGTTCTCATCAGTCCTATATGGTTGCTTACAAGTCAGAGTTGACCCAATGGCAGTGAGTTTGAGTTTTTTGAGTTCATTGCCATCAAGTAAATTTCGATTCATAGTGACCCTACAGGGTAAGGGAGATGGCTTCCCATGGCTTCACTCTTTATGGAAGCCATTCTTATATCTCATAATGGCAGTGGAAGCATTTCCAGGGCTTTTGCTGACATCAGCTTGGTTCCAGTTGGCTTGTCAATAGGAAGGTGAAGCAAAGAGAGGGTGTCCCACCTCTAAGGAGGAAGAAGTAGTTGCCAGAATCCTCATGAGAAGGTCACGCCCACACAGAATAAATCAGGCTGTAACCTGATGGACAGATATGGTAGTTACATAATCTGTAGTCAATTTGAGACTTGCAAGTGAAGCATTGGAGCTTCGCCTGTCAATCAGGTTGTAGCTTGATGACCTCATTTGGAGGTGCTAGAAGATAAATGGCTCCCTGCAGGTAGTACACATACTTACTTTCTTGGAGACTCTACCGACAAGGTCACTTAGAAAGTCATTGCAGAACACAAGACATATGCAGCTATGCTAGTGCCCTAAGCTGGAGGAGCCACGCAGAGGCTGCTGCTATTGCTGAGGTGCCACTGGATCCACAAGACTTCCCACCCCCTGGCCTGTGAGAAGTCTTTCTACATTTGGCATCATTGCATGTGTTTCATGAGTCTAAAGAGGACTTTATAGACTGGTATCAGACATATGGGCTAATACTTGATCTGGACTGGATTGGAATATTTTCTTAAAGTATAATTACTCTTTATATTAATTTCTTTCTTATATACATATGTGTGTCTACACATTTGTTTCTCTAATCTATCCAGACCAACACAGCAGGCTAGACTCCATCCCGTCATTCTTTCATCAGGTTGGAATACAATTGTGCAACTACCACAGCTCATTTGGATTTCGACATGAGGATTGTTTAGGAGTTGGAGGCCCTTTACTCTTTGTTTCACCAAATGTCGATCAATGCTAAGAAGACAAGTTCACCTTGAACAATGCCAGGCATTGTTCTGGGTATGCTAACTCAAGAACTGGTGGTATCCCTGCTTCAGCAATGAGGAAGCTGAGGCTCACACAGGGAGGGAGCTGCAGAAAGGGCATTCCAGAACCGAGGCTGATCAAGAAGGGCCTGTATTGGCAAGTCAAGAAAAAAGTACACAGGCTCCTTCTGAATGGTTTTTTCTTAAAAAATAAACACTGGTGTTAAATGAACTTCTCCCCTGGGAGTCATTTCAGGTGATTTATAGAAAAGTCTCTGAGTTATTTTTGAGCATTGTGTCATCAGATAGGCTTACTCACTTAATCTGAATCTCAAACATGTTTAATTACGGGCTGTGTTTGCTGTAGGCGAGAAATTCACATCGGGGCAGTGATCTGGACCCGAGTGCAGTTTTGTTCAGATTTCCCACTGGAATTTCCCCCCCTCTTCCTGAGAAGAGTAGCGGATATGGACCCAAGGCATCATGCGGCCTTTAACTGGTTTTAATGCTAATCATTGTTATGGATTGAATTCTGTGTGCATTCCCAAAGTACAGGTTGAAGTTTGGTGAAGTACTGGTTGAAGTACTGGTGAAGATGACCTTGTTTCCAAAGAAGGGCATTACAGAGGTTGCCCATTAACAGGAGGCCGTCCTGGATGAGGATCCCAGAGTGAGTTGCTCTTACAAAAGAAAGGATGAGACCCACAGAGAGATGAGGGAAGATGACATGTGCCCATGGACACGCTCTGTGGCAAGCCAAGAGATGCTCCCAGCTACCAGAAAGGATCTTCTGGAGTGGGCAGAAGAGGCATGGTCCTGGGGACAGCGGCACTTCAGACTTCTAGCCTCTGGAACTGTGAGAGACTGCAGGTCTCTTCTCGGAAATCATCCCCACACCCACTGGCCTCCAGCTGACTTCTACTCACTGTCATTGAGCGGATTCCAAGTCATAGTAGTGACTCTGTAGCAGACCCTTCCACTTCTTTGGGGTGCGGATCAGGGGCACCATAGATTCAGCCTCATGGAAAATATCATGCAAACATCCCACTGCTGTGAAATGGACACGGAGAAAACTAATCACCATTGTATTAAGGTTAGAGGAGAGGAGATTTGTGGGGTTAGGGGGAAATCAGGTGAGTGAGTGAGGAAGTATTAAAATCCTGCAGAGGGAAACAGAGTAAAACATCCCAAGGGACAGAGTCATGGAAGCACAGCAGATGCCAACATCCCTGGAAAGGGTGCAAAGGGCAAGAGAAGTGACCCAGAATACTGCTCTGGGTGCTAACGGGGACACTTGACATTTGACAGAGGGAGGGCAGACCAGAAGGAACACTCCTCTTCCAGCTGCTCTGTTGAGTCCACTTTCCATGGGCACTTCCACTGGGTTGCCCAGGGAGGGAGGAGGAGGAATGGACTACGGGCGATGAGCAAAGGCAGGCGCGTCTGGAGCCTGTGCATAGATACATCGGGGCAAACAGAAGACAGCGGCCCTCAGAGCATGGGTCTGGGATTGGCAGGGGGTGGCAGTTCTTCTTCTTTGGGAAGCAGACCATCAGTCCTTTCTTCTGAGAGGCCGCTGGCTGGACTCCAGCCTCCGAGCTCCTGGGTCTCCACCACGCAGGACTCCACAGAGGGAAGAGGCAAGTCCTGTTCTCAACAGGCAGCAATCAAAAATGCATCTCATTTCTGCAATTGCAAAGGACTTGGGTGTTTGGAACCTGTAGGGCACATACTCCAAATCCCCCTGATGGAAGGTGATCAAGGTAAGGTCCCCCTTGGGGAATTAGGGGGGCGGTTGCTTAACAGCACGGTCTTTGCTCTAACGGGATCATTTAGAAATTTATTAAAGTCCTGTGAGAAAGCAGGAGCGAGGCTCCAAACAGATTCACGGGGAAGATGGCCGAGGACATGTTCTTCTCTCCTGAGTCGTTCATTTTCGTCCTCTAACGAGTCAGCAGCATGACAGGCACTGGCTGCACAGCTTCAGAGGAGTATAAAATAACCCCCAAGTGGAGAAGAGGGACCGGGAGATTGGACAACAAGGAAATGTGAGACGCAGAAGTGGGCCTTCTCCATCTGGCATACCGCACTCTCAACTCCTCCTTTAGTCGCCTCCCTATGCCACCCAACCCCGCCCCGCCCTGTCACCATGTGTATGTTCCTAATTTGGAGTGTTCCCTCCTCTCCTCCCCCAACCCTGGGGTGAGAGAGCGTACTACACTGTGGACAGGGCACGTGTGTTCCTGACCCGTGGCCTTTGAATCCGTCTGACTCACGGCAACCCCACAGGACACAGGAGCACTGCCGCTGAGAGCTTCTGAGCCTGTCGTCTTTCCAGGAGATGACCACGCCACCTTTTCTTCTGCAGAGCGGCTGGCGGGCTCGAACTGCTAACGCTCCAGGTAGCAGCCACGCGCTTCAGTGCGTGCTCCCTACCCGAGCTCGGTCAGCCGCCACAGAGCCCTTCTCAAATCAAAGCAGGGAAAAATGTAGGCAACACAATCTGAGAACGCTGCCAGACGGTGACGCGCACACAGGCAAACGGCATCACACAAAATCAATGCAGGGGAGATTTGCATGAAGGTGATTAAGATGAATCACCTAGCTTGCACCCCAGTGGAAAGGATCGAAGTGCAATGCTACCTGAGTTGAAGTGACAAACTGAGCGATGATTAGCCATGCTGTGAGGCCGTGCTGACCTGGTGAGCGCTGTCTGAGAGGGCTCTGTTTAAGACTGGGACCGTGATGTCAGGGCTGGAGGTGACAGGGACACCCAGTGTGGTCCATGGCCTGCTCTCTGAGGAGGTCAGGAAAGGAGCAACAGGGGAAATGATAATGCAGACTAGGGCTGTTCTGCGTAGACCTGACAGACCAGGGATCAGAGAGGTCAGGAAGGCTTCAGACCTTACAGATGAGTCAGATTTGAGTGTGGGGCTTGGATGGGGCAAAAAATTAGCCCCTTCCACCTGCCCGAGGTCCCCGGGTGGTGCACACAGGTGACACTTAACTACTGTCAGAAAGGTTGCCCGTCCCAACCCACTGCCCAGCAGTGTAGGGAAGAAGAGTCTGGTGATATACTTCTGTAAACGTTCTCCTCAAGAAACCCCCAGGGGACAAGTCCACACCCAGGGACACCTCAAGTCTGCATGGACTCCACCACCCGTGCATCAGTCCATGGTACTGTGGTGCCTGTTGGGTCGCCTTGTGTATACTTCGGGGACCAGCAGGTCACCCAGGGATGGAGGATTTCAGCAGAACTTCCAAACCAAGGCAGACAGGGCCTAACGATCTACTCCTGAAAATAACGAATGAAAAGCCCTTGACCTGCAGTAGAACGATGTCCAATTAGCTTGCTGTGGACATATCATTCAAGGGGTCGGTCTCTAGAGGAGACACGGGGGAAGTGGAGGGCAGCAAGGGTGAGACTGACGCTTGGTGAGATGGATCGGACCTGCAGCTCACAGCCTCTGATTGTGAGGGTGGGGCTGGACTGGCTGTGGCAGTCACCTAACCTGGTGTCAATGTGAGGATTAAGAGTGTAGGGATGAAGTCTCATCTGTCCATCTGAAGATAGCCATGCCCTGTGTGGGCATGGCCTCCTCTTGGGAATTCTGGGAAATGTGGAATTTCCTTCTTGGAAGCGGAGACACTATCTCTCTCAGCTCACTTCCTTGAAAGCTTTCTGCTGACCACACAAGCTTAGAGACTCTCGACTGACAAGGCTGACTTCCTGCGAGACATCTCTGAGGAGAAGCCACATGGAATTACTCTAGTGCCCTGAGCAGGACAAACCACATGCATGCAACCAGATGTCTGAAGCCGGAGGAGCCACTTGGAGACCCCTGCCAGCGCTGACATGTTAGCAATGCCACTGGATCCAAAGGCATTCTACCCATCTGGCTTGTGATTGTCTTGCATTTGGTGTCATTGCATGTGGTTCGTGGGTCTGAAGAAGAGTTTATAGCTGGTATCGGATATATGGACTACTACCAGACTTGTGGGCTTGGACTCGACTGGTTGGAATGCTTTCTTAATGTACAGTTGCCCTTGAATATAAAATGCTTTCTTATAAGAGTTTCTATTGATTTGCTTCTCTGGTCTACCCAGACAAACACACTGGCTTTGTTTCCTTCTGTGGTCCATGAGGTCACCAAGGCGGGTGGCCAACAAGATGAAGGTTTTGTTTCATTTGGATCTCACTGATAAAATGACAAAGCTGAGGACCCAAGAAGGACATGATTGTCCCTAGGACACATATTGGGAATGAATTTATGAGGAGCATTTCCAGGGACATCCCCCACCCCCTTCTCCACCAGTAAACAAAGAACCAAATTCACCATCTTCAAGTCTGGCTGGGTCCTGGAGGGTGGAAGGACACAGTGAAGTGTGCTTGTGGCTTATCTATACTTTGTGGGGTTTGTTTGTTTGATCGAGAGGACAAAGAAGAAGTGACTCCTTTTTCTATCCCTAGAAGCAGGACCTTGGTCCTCGGCTAGGCAAAGGATGGTTTATAAACAGCAACAACCCCCCAATATATTTTAGATTTTCACCCAGGGTGATTTTTTTTTTTGCTTTCAGCCCTGGGACCAGTTCTAGGGCAGACACAGGTCTCCGAACATTACCCCAATGCGTGGACTCTGTCCGCCATGGGGGAGCTACACCCAAGCACTCGCTCTAAGGCAGGAAAGGGGCAAGACAGGTTTTGTTTGCACCGTTGGCAAAGCGCAGGAGATGGGGTTTCGTTTCTTTGATCACCTCTCTGAACAATGAAAAAGAGAGGGGGTTTATACCTTTGTAAAAGAGGGGAGTCCTGCAAAGGGCTAGTCAACAACTTTGCATCTCTGTCCCAGGGTCTCCTCCAGTGAATGTCCCCCTCTCTTCTCCGGGCCTTACCCGCCCCACTGTGCTGCAGACGGTGACCCTTTCCCAGGAGAAAGATTTAGTCTAGCCATTCTTCAACAAGGTGGTCCTCCAGCTGTTTTTCGGTGCCGAGTTGGTTTGAGTCGCAGAGACCCAGTGGACACCATGAAGCACTGCCCGGTGGTGTACTCTTCTTCTCATGGGTAATTGGGGCCAGCTCATCTTGCAGGGGTCTTCCTTTGTTTCGCTGGCCCTTTTCTTGACCAGGCATGCTGTCCTACAGGGATTGATCTCTCTTACTGATATGTCCAAAAATACGTGAGGCAGAGTCTCGCTGCACATCTTCCAAGGCAGACTGGTGTGTGGGTTTGGCAGTCCATGGGACTTTCCACAGGCTTTGCCAGCACCGTGTTCCTAGCACATCAATTCTTCTTCAGTCTTCCTTTTACGATGTCCAATTTTCACATGTTTCCCATTGCAAACTATTTGCTTGCTTCAATTCTGAATACTGTGGAAACTAATAGGAGTCGTATGGAAATCATAAACTTTGGGGTTAGCTTCTTAATTCATTCCTTTAATATTTTACTGTAAACACATCGGCCTTTACATCATTTCAAAAGTAATTGCATTCACTTTTAACTTCTGAGGGAAAACAGCAAAGGCGAATTCATGGCAAGCAAAATGACAGATAAGCCAAGTGCATGAGCAGGCCAGCCACTGGTGACCAAGCTCTCATAGGAGGTCCTGGCATTGAGGACCAACGCATTGGGGAGCTTCCCCTGTTTTTGAAAGGGTGTGCAAGGGGATTTTTAAAATTCTGGAAAAGTGAAATGAAAAGGTAATGAGATCTCCTGGCAAACCGCTCATTATGTGGTAGAGGCTAATGCATGATCCTTTAGGCCATCAGGCTAAATATTTCCACATGGCTGTCAATTTTCATCATCTTCTCGTCTCCAGATGGGGAGAGACCAACAGCGGCACCTGAAATGAAGACTGCTGAGCTTTGGGGCTCAGTTGTTACTTCTCAGAATAGGATGCAGACCATTGTCCTTGGGAACCATGGGATGCTAATTGACCTTGGAACCCCCCATGTCTGTGATCCTGACCTCTCACCCCCATCTCTTCCCACCCACCCCCAGGCCCAGGGATTCCTTCTCTCAAGGTGTTTGCTGTTTGTTCTGGTCTAAGAAGCTTCCATAACTATGTCCCCTCTGTGTTCCAGCCCTTTCCTGCGTATATTTTCAGCAAAGGTAAATACACATATCCAAATATCCCATCTCTGCTACCCAGTCCCTGACTACACTCCCACGCTCCCTGCCACACCCCTACTTGTCTACTCAGTCATTTACTGAGAGACCGCCCCTGGCAACCCTCAAAAGAGGTTCCTTTCAGTGTGACAACCTTTCCTGGATGTTTAAGAATAGTGGTCTCGGGCTGAGCCCCGGTGGCGTAGTGGTTGTGCGCGGGACTGCGGCCCACTGGGACGGAGGTTCATTTCCAGCAGTGGGGCTGGACCTCCTACTCCCACCACGGGAGAGCAGTGATGCCCCCCCAAAAAAATAAATTAATTAAAAAATAAATTAAAAAAAAAAAGAATAGTGGTCTCCTACACTATTTGCCCTTTTGGGATGGGCTCATCTCACTCAACGGAATGTTCTCCAGGCTCCTCCATGTTCTGAGGATGAATGTTACTCTGTGGGATTGCATAGTATTCCACCCTGTACACATACCAAAGACTTTTTATCCATTCCTCCACTGCTGGGCACTTTCGTTATTTCCAACTTTTTCTTTTTTTGCTCTTGTGCATAGGGTTGCGATGGACATGGGTTCCCACGAACTTTCTGAGGCCTCAGCATATATGAGCTTGGGGAGTCCCTGGGGGTATAGACAAGTAAATGTGACTCTGGTCCAGGATAAGGAAACAGAAGGTCCGAACGCAGGCTCCCAGGCCAGAAGGGGTGGGTTACTTAAAACTCCCCTGATTCTGTCTCCAATACTCACTTCCCCTCCCCGCTCCTCTCACAGTGCACTCATATGTCATTCTGCCCCACCTCAAACGCCTTTCTAGGTGCCTGTGGTTCTGATACTAACCAGCTATCAATTTCTGCCCTTTGTAACACTTCCTCCCATAAGTCTTTGCAGCTCCCACCAGCCCTGCCTGTCTGTTGCCCAACCACCTTCCTCCCCTGGCCCCAAGCAGCCACCATTTGGAGCAACTTGCAGCTGCTTTCCAGCAACACAGGCCTTTTATCTACAACCCCGCCCTTCCACCTCAGTCTTCAACCAGATGACGCCGCCATCTCTACCCTCAAAGAGCACATCCTACTGCTCATCCAAAGACAGATCCTCTCCATTCAGGGATGTGCACACTCTCCCCCCTCTCCAACTCTGTGTCCTTCACTGATACCAGCCCCTGTCCCACGAGCGTGCTTCTTCAAGGCTCTCTGAAAAGGCACTGAAGCCACTGGCTTAAGCAGGGTTTAGAGCCATATTGCCTCCATGTTTCCTCTCCCTCCTTGGGTTGCACCCACAGCCCAGTCAGTCACGCATAGGCCCACTTAGTAGCCCGCGTGAGGTGGTGGTGGGTCAGTGGTGCGAGTCTCGTCCTCTGAGTAGGAGACCCAGCTTCCATGTGCCTCACGTGCAGCTGCCACACCTTGGTCGGAGGGGCTGTGTGTGGCTGCCATGTGACACAGGTCTCAGGGGAGCTTCCGGACTCACGCAGCTGAGGAAGCAAAGTCTGGTGGTCTTCATCCCGGTACCCCCAATGAAAGCCCAGTGACCTGATCACAGGAACCTAATGCACACATCATGAAGGTGGGGCACTGGCCCATGATGAGGGTGGGCTGACATGATGGCAGCCCCAACAGTGTTATATGTCAGACCCTGGGACAGCGTGGGTGTAAGGATTAAGATCTGGCAGGTGCAGAAGCTGCATTCAGAGCTACTGAAGAATCCTTTGGTAAATGCACAATTATAAGAAGGCAGCTGAAATAAATACATGTCATTGGCCTGAGGCCTGGCAGCTGGCTTGATTATACCTGAGGCCTGAGCTGCACAGTTTAGTTTGGGTCCACGGATTTGGCAGACAATTGCTAAGTGCCAGTGTGGTCAATGTGGTGAAAGGTCTTCTCCTTCTCACTCTTCCTCTTTCTCTCCCTCCCCCTATCCGAGAATGTCTACTTTCCAGTACCTGTGAGTCTTGCCACTTCTCTCCCAACAGCATTCCCCAAAAGAAGACATTCCCATGTCCGCATGGACAATGCCAGGAAGGGGCCGGTTCCCCACAGCAGAGAGGACAAGAGAGAGGCCATGGGAATGGTATCACATTGCACGCAAGTATCACATTTGTTTATTTGTTCATCAGCTGGTATAATTTTGTTTGTTTCCACCAGTGGGCTAGTCTCTCTAGAGGGATTCAAGGAAGGCGGCGATGCTGCTGGCCTTGGTCACGTGTTCTAAAAAGAATTGAGGCTTTTCTCACTCCAGGTAAAAGACTGGCTCTTCCCTTCTTCTCATCAAGATGCTTCCAGTACAAGAGATGAGCTTCTTGTAAGATGTTGGCATTTGGGAGAGAAATAGAGATGGAAAAGTGAGACCTTTCTTCACCAAAGTCTTGCCTTGATTGGCATTCAAGTAAGTGCCACACCCCCAGTGTGCTAGGCCAGGTTCACCAGAGACACGAATCCAGGGACAGACATATGTGCATAAGAGATCTTTTTTTTTTGGGGGGGGGGCATCACTGCTTTCCGGTGGTGGGAGTAGGAGACCCAGCCCCACTGCTGGAATTGAACCTCCGTCCCAGTGGACCGCAGTCCCGCGCACAACCACTACGCCACCGGGGCTCAGCCCAAGAGATCTTTATATCAAAGAATAAGTGTATATTAGCCCCTATGTTCAAATACTAGTCCATAAATTACCTTCAGACTCACATAGCCACTTTCAATGATGCTGATGCAGGAAGATCACAGACTGGTGGGTGAAAGTCTTGTGGCTCCAGTGTCAGTGCTGGTGGGGGTCTCCACGTGGCTCCTCCAGTTCTCTGAGGGGGCTCTCCAACAGGAAGGTGAAAGAGAGAGAACCAAATCCTCATGAGATGGCCATGCCCACAAGGAATCATCAACAGGCTGTAACCTGACAGGCAGGCTAGAATCCACCCCTTCACTCTTAATACCTTCAAGTTGACACAAGATTATGTAACTACCACACTTAGGTTGCAGTTAGGTTTGCTTGGTAGAACAAGTAGCGTGCTATGCTTGTCTGTTCCCATACGCTCCAACCCCATCACACAAACAAGGGGAGGCAGCCTCAGTCCCTCTGCTGGGCTAATAGAAGACTACCTGAGGTGGTTTTGACAACTTTCCACATCCCAGACACCTGGGTCTTCACACTGCCCCTGCTTCCGTGACTGGCGTTTTCCTGGCCATGAAAAAAAAACAAAACAGAAGAAGTCACTTCTTATAGCCTAGATCGACACATACATTTGAACTGCTGTTGGTGAAGAACATTGACTACACCATAGACTTTCAAAGGAGGGACCAGATCCAACTCAGAAGATCCAATTAGAACGTTCCTTACAAGTGTAGAGGTCAAGATTTTGACTTTGATTTTGGGCGGGTCACCAGCAAAGGCCAACCATGGGCAAGGACATCACGTTACGAAAGGACTGGCAAAGTGAGGGGAACTCTCCTTGGAAGGACTGACCCTATGGATGGACTCAAGCTTGCGGACCATCATGGAGATGATGCAGGGTCTGGCAAGGTTTCATTCTGTTACACCCGAGGTCAAGATCGGTCAGAAAATGATCATGATGAAGGTTAATAGCCACAGTAGTCAATCTATGCCCACCTAGGTCTGTCTCAGCCATCTCTACAATAGCATAAAGAAGGAAATAGTGACAAAACCCATCTGTGGAGGAAATGAGACACAAACAAACGAATGGGATATTACAAAGCAATGATGAGCGTGGACAAAACCAAAGGACATTATGCTCTGCAAAGTTAGCCAATCTCATAATTTTTTAATTAAAAGATCCCTTTTTGTGGGCATCACTGCCCTCTGGTGGGAGTGGGAGGACCAGCCTTGCTTCTGGAGAGCTGCTGCTGGGTTTGAACTGCCAAGCCAGTGGGCCCCAGTCCCTCACTCAACCACCGGGGCTCAGCCTTAAAAGATCATTTTATTGGGAGCTTACAGCTCTTATAATATCCACATCCATCAATTATATCAAGCATATTTGTACATATGTTGCCATCATTGTTTTCTAGATATTTACTTTCTATTGAGCCCTTGGTGTTAGCTCCACTTCCTCATGATAAATGATTATTATTTTCATATCTTACACAGACTGCTATCTTCCTTTTCCTGTTCATCACCCTGAAAGGGTTGGTGGTGGGATGGTGGTGATTTGGTTATGTGTCAATCATTGTGATTGGTTCTCCCTTCCTCTCCTTTTTTCCCCACCTTCCTCCTACCTTTCTGGTATCGATATTCCCATTCCTGTTCCTGGATTCCATGTGTTGTGACCTTTGATCTCTTATCTGTACTTGTGCACATGCTGCTTTGGTCTAACCCCCAGTGAAAGGCAGGACTGGGATCATGCTAGTGGGAGGTGAAGAATCCTCAAGGAACCAGAAGGATATTATGTGTTTCATAGGCACTTTACGGCACCCTGGTTGAATCATCCCTTCCCTGTGACCCCTTTGTGTGGGGAATGACACCATTATTATAAAGGGGAGGGGGAGTAAAAGATTTTCAAGACTACTATGAAGCCAGGGGGAGGGGAAGTGGGGAACATGAAGGTAACCAAGGAGGGTGGGTCAGAAAAGAAAAGTAAATAAATACACACATAAACAAATAGATGAATAAATAAAGGTGATCGTCGCTTTTCCAGTGACAAGTTTCTGTTGTAATGCAGTAACGTCAGTCTGGAATAGGATGCAAACTCTCCAGTTAACATATTACAAGGGCTCAACTCTAAGGAGAAGGTGCCCCTGAGGCCCATTTATGTAACAGTAGGAAAGTTTAATCTAACATAAGAAAGACATATTAAAACTCAAATTTAATATTTTTGGCTCTTGGACAACATAGGCTACCTGTTTTCCCTAATGCTGAAGGGGGTAAACTAAAACAATCAACTCCCATTTCAAAGACCCCATCTCATTCACAAAACAATTATCAGCTAGTAAGTTAGGGTCACCACCGGCCTCCACCCACCGCCCACGCCCACTGAGAACTCGCTCTCACCTGCCTCTCCCAGCCCCACGATGGGACTTTAAAAAGACGAAGTGGTTTTTTGCAAACAGCGGGTGTGTTTGATTGTTGCGGATGGGCGAGGGGGCGGCCCCTCTGTCAAGTCTAATCTATTTGGAAGATATTCATTATGGGGCGCTAACAGGGGGCTCCCACTTGTCGGCTCTCAGAGGAGAGGGTAGCCGCCCCCAGGCGTAAGCAATCATTGTGCCACTTAATTAGATATTCCGCTGGCCGGTGTGAGGGACATATGTCTATTCACTGTCACAAACGCTGAGCGCTTTCAGGCGCCCGCGACATTCAGGGAAAGGCAGAGCAAGTGCAAGCGCTCCCAAGGACCTGCGGCCCCAGGCTGCCCGGCGCAGTCAGCCGGCATTCAGCGATTGGTTCCGGTTTATTAACAGCCTATGAACTCCTCATCTGCTCCGGGCCTGGTGAGGACATCACCTGCAAGTGCGGGGGCCGCAGCTCCAGCCTGGTTCCCGAAGCCAGGGCGGGTCTGAGAGTCTGTGTTCCAACACAAAGGCCCCACGTGTGTGTCGGGGAATCTGCATGGATGGAGGCGCACCCCAACTTCCAGGAGGAGGAGGCGGAGAAGCAGACCGACATCAAGGAGCACCGCCCCCCACGCAAAGGGAACCAGCTGATGTGGGCTCTCAAAGTTAATCTCGCCGCCTGGCCGCCAGGGTAGAATGGACTCTTGGGGCCTAGGCATGGATTGCATGACGGACCTCCAAAGGATGTGTCGTGTCCCCCTCTCTGTATCAGTGGGTCTAATCCCAGGTGGCCATGGGCTGGCTCTGCACTGGTTTGCACTGGTGCTCGTCAGATAGCATTCAGGTGGCAGGTGTTGTCAGTCTATCTCTGCTTCGATATCCAAAAGATTGAAGGAGCAAGGAACCCCCTGCCGCGGGAAGACCCCTCAAGGGGAGAAGGAACAAGGGCCTTTCCCAGACTCACAGCAAGACAGCCTTCCCCTCCAGCTGGGCCAGAAGCCAGCCTTCACTCTCGCCTCCTACACTGTGAGAAAAGTCATGCCTGCCTCTGAAAGCCACCCCTTGTGGTATTCTCCGAATAGAAAACTAAAGCAGATTTCCTCTGCTGTGATTGACATCTAGACTGCTGGGTCTCTCCTCCCCCAGCGTCGTGAGGGGGCCAAACCACTGGCTTTTGGTTTAGCTGCTGAGCGCATCACCCTCACAGAGACAGGAGTGCTCATCGGAACCCCTGCTCCGTCAGTTGCCCAGTGCTTTTCCAAGAGTGCTAACAGGCCTCCTTGACTCTTGGCTCCCCCCCTCCTT
>PVJH01029150.1:0-26418 GCA_004026705.1 Nesogale talazaci | reverse complement strand
CTGCCCAGTATGGTCCTCTGAAGTGACCTTGGTCACCCAACTGGGACAGCCCTGAGGGATGAGTCTGTGTCTCTGTCCCCTGCGGCCCCACACCACAGCCGAGGGTCCAGCAGCCCGCCTGCGACAAACTGGCTGTGTCCACGGATACGGGTCCAATCTGCCGTGATCCAGGAAGAGGCTGGGCACACACCCAAAGGAAACTGTCAGGCACCGGGCGAGGGCACGCATAAAAATAGAAATCGAGGCAGGCGCAGCCACGCTATCTCCTGCGAGCTGCTCTCTACCGAGCCCCGGGAGGTGACAGGAGCCCCTCTCGTTCCTGGGCGGGCTGGACCTGGAGCGAAAGGAAATGACCCCGGGAGGCTCCTGCTGACCTGGACAGAAGCCCTGTGTGTGGAAAGCATCAAGGACAACCTGCTCTCCGCAGACGCGCCTTGGGAAGGCTTCGATGGCCCACCTCACTGACGCCAGGAGTTGGCCTGTCTGCTGTCTGCCTGGGGAACACAGCCCCTGTCCTGGGGTCATTTTAATGCCCTCACCCGAGGCCTGGCCTCAGGGCAGACTGCAGAGTGGCTGCATGCATTCCCACGGGCCAAGGAAAGGAAGCTGCACCCAGACTTCAGCCTCAGGCCACCCCCCTCCTCCATGCTGCCTGCTCCCCGCTCCCCACTCTGTCCAAGGGTGACGGGCTCCCTACCCGGTCTCACAGCCAGGGCGGCTGCACAGCTGGCTGTGCCCAGCTCATTGGTGGCCATGGCCGTGTAGCTCCCGGCATCCGCCTCCCGGGCCTCTCGGAGCAGCAGGGTGTGCCTCTCGCCTTCCGCCCGGATGAGCAGGCGGCCATCGCTTCCCAGTGCCGACCCATCCTTCTGCCATGACACTGTGAGAGAGCAACGGGTGAACCAGCTGGCCTCTGCCCACGGGGGCCTGCTGGCGACAATCTCCCGTCCACACGCGTCTCCCTCAGGAACTCAGGGCACTGTGATTCCCACACGAGGGGAATGGAGTCATACACACACACACACACACACACACACACCCCAAACCCTCCTCCCTGCCCCTGGGAAGATGTTGGGAAAAAGCAACGGGTTGAGGTCCCCTTCCCTACCCCTCCGTGACTCGAATGCACTTGACCTCAACCTGGCCCGGCCCCGAGCTCACCTTGGGGCGGGGGGTTGGCTGTGATAATGCACTTGAGCAGCGCGTCTTCCCCCGGGGCTACCGCCACGTTCTGCAGGGGGATTTCAAACACGGGCGCCTCCAGGGGCTCTTCTCCGGCTGACACGTAGGAGTCATCTGAAGACTCTGCCCAAGACACGGGTCGCAGGGTAAGCCACGGGGCATGGGCCTTGTGGGGACGTTGGGAGGGCTGCCCACCCACCGCTCTTCCTAGAGAGCCACATCCAAAGAGCAGGGCTTCCCGAAGGCCAGGGTGGAGAAAGAGGGGCTCTCTCGAGAGTCCTGATGGCAAAGAGGGTGCCAGGGCGGAGCGGGGCTCTCCCACAGGGCAGGAGCCGGTGAGCCCCCTGTGCGAGCTCGGCTACGCCTCCTCTCCAGCCATGGCTCAACTGTCACTTTGAGAGAAAGGCAGGGCGGCATGGTATACTTCTGGACAGAAGTCGGTCACCACGCAGGCATACCTGGCACTGTGCAAGGCACAAGAGGGGCCCTGGTGGCACCATCCTTAAAGCACTTGGCTCTAACCGGAAGGTCAGAGGTTCGAACCCACCAGCTGCTCTGTGGGAGAGTGATGGGGTCGTCTGCTTCCATAATGATTTACAGCCTCGAAAACTCTACGAGGCCGTTCAACTCTGTCCTCTGTGTTGTGGAGAATTGGGGTTGACTGTATGGCAAGGGTTGGGGTTGCCCCCCTGCCCCAGCAAGATGCACTGAGGGGCACAAGCATTTATGATCCAGGAGGAAAGACAAAGATGGGAATATGAGGTGATAGTGGCCCAAGACTTAGGCGATAATACTGGTGTCACAGAGCCGCAAGTGGGGAACTGTCCCATTTATTTTTGTTTTGTTTTGTTTTGTTTTTTGGGGGGCATCACTGCTCTCCGGTGGTGGGAGTAGGAGGCCCAGCCCCACTGCTGGAATTGAACCTCCGTCCCAGTGGGCCGCAGTCCCGCGCACAACCACTACGCCACCGGGGCTCAGCCCGAACTGTCCCATTTGTGATGTGGCAGGGTACCACTGGAGTCAGAGAGGATGGAGGTGGGGGTGTCCCACAGCGTCCCACAAAGCGTTACAAAGACCCGCTTTGATCTCCTCTGTCCCTTTCACAGCCACACTCAGCCTCAGTAGGGAGGTTCACCAGCAGGACGGAACCGGAATAAGACAGACCAGCTTAAGGAAGCACCTAACACGCCACTGCTCAGGCTTGCCGGTACTTGCCAACGGACACGGTCAAAAGAGGCTGGCGTGGTTAGCAAGTGGCAGCAAAGATGCCGACCCTGCCACTTCTAGCTGGGGAAACTCGATGCTCTCTCTAAACCTCCGTTCTGTTACCTGTAAAATAGAGCTAACAGTCACGAACTTGCAAAGCCGGGACACAGTTTGGGATAAGATAACCCCTCCCGGGTGCCTGGTTCTTAGAGTGTAACCAGTAATGGTTTCGAGTCGGATGATCTGCTGCAAAAGCTCCCTTGAACGTGCTAGCGAGCCAAGAAGTCACTTTGAAGTCTGAGGCGGGCCTCACCTACGCCTTGGAAACATTCGGAAGGTCGACGTGGCACAAGGGACCTCGGGGAGCGCTCGACGCGCCCGCCTGGTGGCACTGTCAAGAGGATGAGGATGTGCCGTGGGCAGCCAGAGGAACGGGTCACTCTGTGTTGAAAGAAGCATGGCCAAAATGCTCCTTGAAAGTGAGAATGTTGGGCCCTTGGTTCGTGTGCGTTGGACGTGCTGTCAGGAGAGACCAGTCCCTGGAAAGGGGAGTCATACTTGGAAAACTGGAGAGTCAGCGGAGACGGGAAGACCCTTCCTGAGATGGACGGGCACTGTGACCGCCACCATGGACTCCAACAGACAATGGTGGCGAGATAGGTCCCGGACTGGGCAGCATGGGGTTCTGTGGCACCCTGGCTCCCTATGAGTCAGAACACATCTGACAGTTCTGTGGGAGATGGTCAGGGGCCTGGTCATCGCTAGACATTTTGGAGTGCTAATGGTTAAGTGAGAGAGAAAATAATTTTCATGAAGACACAGGTGTGTGCAATGGAAGCAATTCAGAGAGGCTGGCTGTCAGGGAGCCATGGGCAGTGATCTAGCAGAGGGAGCAGCCGCCAGGGAGGTCCACGCAGGACTGGCCCTCTCAAGAAGGTGGGCCCTGCACTGGATGTTCAAGAAGAGCCGGAGTTGGCGAGGAGGGAGGTTATTCTGACTTTTGGGCATTGCCCGTGGGAAGCCGGCATGATGTACCAGTCAGATCAGAGACGAAGGGCCATAGGATGGGAGAGAGGAGGCCATTGGGAACCTCTAGGCAGATCTTTGTGGCCTAGGCCAGGGTGGAGAGGAGTGGGGAAGGAGGCCAGGACAGCTTGCCTCTAACAGAGACCTGAGTCTATGTTTTGGATACTAGCTATTATTTTCTGTCCCACAGAGCAGTGGGACTGAGAGGAGACTCTTTGACTTTCCACCTGAGCCTCCCCTTCAATTTGGAGCTTGATCACCTGCCAAGCAGACCTTGGGACCCCCAGGGACCTGGGGCCAGCACCCATGGTGCAGCCTTGGTTCATACCTCAGTTGCAGCCTGCCTCCATCAACCCATACACTCAGCTACGGGGTCAGCAAGCAGATTCTGAGACAACCCTTCCCTAGGGGTCGTGCCCGGGTCCGATAAACTTCGCCCTCTCCCCATGTCCCCAGAGAGGGCCTTACCGAGTTCTGGAGAGGTGGGCCGGGCCCGGCGACCTTTGCCATGGCTGCGGGCCCCTCGGCGGTCCCAAGCCCCCCAGGGCCCGTCCTCCTCCGGCCCTCTGCGCAACCTCTTCTCCGCCTCCGGCCCCGCCCTGTTCTTCTCCAAGGTCTGCGCCCCTGCAGCGCCCTCCTGGCCCGGCGTGGCCCAGGGCAGGAAACGCACCGCCTGCGCTGGGGGCTCTCGCTTCCGACCCGAGGGCGTTTTCGTCCTGGCCTCGGCGGGTTCCGCAGCGGCGGGCGGCACGGGGCTCCGACACTCCTGGATAGCTCGGCCCCGGGTCAGTGGGAACTGCTCCCGGCGTCTCACCTCCTGCTGCGGCCCTTCCCCCGGCTCCGTCCTGGGCCCGCGGCTCCGCGGTCTCCCTGGCTCGTCCCCCGGCCGGCCCGCGACGCTGGCGGGGGGCGGCGGGGCGGCGGCGGGGCTCCGGGCGCGCGGGGTCTTGGGCGTGGAGGGCTGGGAGAAGAGCGGGGGCTCGCCGGGCTCTCGCGGGGACGGGGCGCGCTGCAGCGTGGCGCGCAGGGACTCGTGCGAGCGCACCAGCTCCTCCCGCGAGGCCGAGCGGCGGATGCGGCCCAGCTCCTGGGCAAAGCGCAGCTCGAGGTCGGAGGCCGGGCTGCGCTGCCGCGAGCGCTCGTCCAGCGAGGCGGCCTTCTGCTGGAACAGGCGGCGCCGCTCGGCCACGCTGCCCGTCGGCGCCCGCAGCTCCTCCTGCGAGGCTCCGGGGCTGCCCCACGGCGCGCCGCCGTCGGACTTGGGCTGCTCCAGCGAGCGGGCCTTCCTCAGGGGCACCCAGGGCCGCAGCGGCGCCGGCGGCGAGTCGCTGCGCTCCAGGCTGCGCCGGCGCTCCTCGAAGAACTGCAGCTTGTCCAGGATGCGGGAGCCGGCGCGCACCAGCCTGGGCGAGCGGCCCAGCGCCGACAGGCGGCCCGAGGCCTCGCTCAGGGGCGTCTGGGGTCGGGACTCCGACGTGCCCGCCAGCGAGGGCCCCGACGACTTGGCCTTTCTTCCGCGCTTCTCCTCGGTGGTGGTGTCCTCGGGCAGCAAGGGCTCCTGAGGGCGCCGATGGGGCGAAGTGGGGCGCGCTGCGGGCTGGGCGCTCTGTCCTGGCGGGGGTCGCTTTCCCACCCGAGGGGAAGGCGGGGGAAGCAAGGCGGACTTGGAGGGAGGTGGCAGGGTCGGGCGGCGCAGGGCTTCGCTGGCCGGTTGTGGCTGGGGGTCGGGCTCCTCCCTGCGCGATCCGCTCGGAGGGACGCTGCTGCAGAACCAAGACCAGGGGCGAAGGCTTAGGAGGTCTCTCCTCCCCGACGCTCGACCCTCCTCGGCTTGTGACAGGAACTGAGCGGTGGACATGCTGGGCAGGCTTGGGAGTGACATGGGCCAGGTCCTCCTGCCCTCCCTCCCCCACCCTCCAAGGAGAGCATGGCCAGAACAGGGGCTGGGCAAAGAGGGGCTGGCGGCTCTGGCACCAGAAGATGGGGCTAGTGTGGGCCCAGCCCCGAAGCAGCCCCAAGGGCTCAGGCCAGCCCTCTTCCCCAGCCCCTGAAGCTGGGAAATAGCAGGACCAGAATTCAGCATGAGCAAGAGGAAAGAATGGGGTTTGGACCCAAAGGATGGAGTGCAGAGGGAAGCATGGGATGGGGAGGGGCCCTCTCTGGAATGTAGCCTCCCACTCATTCCTGCTCCCAGTTGACCCCACAGCCCTGCTCATCCTCAGAGAACACATACTTTGCCCCCACCTCACCCCCCACCCCCATTTCCTACCACCGACTCAGAACTCTGGGCTAGCCCCACCACCCTCACCTGCATAATGAGAGGGCCCATGATGGTTGCTGAGATCTCTGGGGTAGGACCTTTAGGACACCCAGTTTACCCACCCTCAATGGTCAATCTAAGGAAGGAGCCATAATATGGCACACCTTAAGTGTTCGCTCCCCAGGAGGTAGAGGCAGAAGGCTGCTTCCAAGCAGATTCATAGTCTTGGACACCCACTACCCACAAGTTCGACCCCATCTTCTCTAATTTGATGGTAGTGGATACTTTGGGCTGTCATCCACCTGTCACCAGACTAGATCTTTGACCTTGTCCCGCCCTTGAGAAAGGTCCCCAAGTCCTTGAAAAACAAGGAAGTCCTCTCACTCCCACCCACGCCAAGAGGTCTGCCCAGAAATGTGGAAGGGGTCAAAGTGGAACCTGGAAGGGGAAGACTCCTCTCACCTACTCTGATGCCCCAAAGCTAGCCCCCAGTTTCCCCTGTCTGGGCTCTAGATAAACACAACAAACAAAGATCAGGAAGAAAGGGAATCTGGAAGCTATTAACATCATACCCGTTAACTAAAAAAACTCACTGCCACTGAGTAGAGTTTCCGACCCATACTGACCTTAGCGGGCTGGGTAAAGCTGCGTCTGTGGGTACCCAAGACTCTTAGCTTTTTCTGGGACTAGAAAAAGCCTCATCTTTCTCCCCATGCAATGCCTGGTGGTTTTGAACTGCTGATCATGGGGTTCGCAGCCCGGTGTGTCACGCCAGCAGGGCTCGGCCTGTTAGAGCTTGCTTACGATACACTTGTAGAATGGCTCAGGCGTGTGCCAGGCGTGTACACAGTGTCTACGGGTGCCATGAAAGCCTCACAGTCCTTTCAGCTGGGAACGGCATTGATCCCATTTACAGATATGGAGACACCGAGGCTTAAAGAGGTTAAGTGACTTAACCCAGGCGGCACAGCTAATAACACAGCTGGGGTTCAAACTCAGGCAGTCTGATTCCTAAACCCTTCCTTACTCCCTCCCAAACGTCTGGGCTGGGGAGGGAGGGACCAAGAAGGAGGAGAATGGGAGCACAGCCTGGGCAGAAGACAATGGTTTTGTCTCCCTGGGTCACCCCCTCCCTCATACCACCTCTGACTGGCTGGGGCAGTGGCAACACGGGCACCAGAGGAAGAAAGCAGAACCTGGGCCAGTTATCTGCAGGAGGCAGTGGCTGCTCTGGGGAGGGGCAGGAATGGGGTGATGCGTGGAGAGAAATTGGGGACAGTCTAAAAGGCCTCTTGCAGCTCAGCTCCAGGCCAGCCTCTGTACCACAGACATCACTAAGGAAATGGGTTCCTTGGAAGTTGCCATAGCAACTCCAGGCTCTGGCTGGGGCCTGGTAGAAAAAGGCAGGAGGGAAAGGCGAGTCCAGGGCACAGGGCTCCTGGTTAATGGCAACAGGATAGACCCAGCGGACAGCTTCCCCTGCCTGGACTTATCCCCCCGCCCATCCTCCGTCACTCCATCCACCCTCAAAACAGCGCCCCCTGACACACACACACACACACACACACACACACACATACACACACAGAAGGTGAACCCCTTCTTTCTTCTCTCTGATGGTACCTCCCACACACCCATGCCCATCATACTAGGCCCCCTCCCAGCTCCCCAAATGCCCCCCAATTCTTCAATCACCACTCCCTCCTCTGCTAAAGCACACCCTTCTGTGATCTACCAGTCCCTGAACCTCCAAAAATGGCTTCCCCCAAACAGTCCGCTCTGCCCCACCCCTGCCAGGCCAACCCTCAACCCCACTTGTGGGCATTTCCCACTGGGCTTCACCGGCCCTGCCTCCATCTCACCAAGCCCTCTCCCTCTCCCTCCTTCCCCTTCCTCTCCACCTCCCTGTCGCCAAGTCCTCGGCTCTCTCTCTGCCCCCACCCCCACCCCCTGCTTCTGCTCCCCGGCCAGCCGTCCCCCATCTGCCCTCTGACCACCTCACTCGCTTCTCTGGCTTCTCTCTCCGGGTGGCCCTCCTGCTCTCCCGGGAGCTGCCGTGCGGAAAGGTTCCGTTTCTCCCCGAAAAAGGCCCACATGGGAACGGGAATGTGCAGAGAGATGAAAAAGCAGCAGCTGCTGAGACAGCAGGCACGGAGGGGGCCTCTGGGGGGGGGGGGATCCTGGGGACAACTGGAGCCTGAATGGGTGAGGCGGGAGAGGGCCCCTGGGGAAGTGGAACGCCTGGAGGAGGCGGAAGGACAGAGGGGTCCCGGACAGAGGGGCCATGGCACGGGAAGCCAGGACAGGTGGGAGGGCAGGGAGGAAGTGTGTGGGCGGTGACAGGACAGGAGCAGCAGCGTGGGAAGATGGAGTGGCAGCGGTGGGGGTGGAGAGCGCACAGGGGGATGCACGTGGGGGTCCCGGCAGTGCAGGGCAGACGGGTGGGGGCCAATGGAGCGGTCAGGGGCAGTGCAGGGCACAATGGTGAGGCGGGACAGTGCAGGCCAGAGCGAGGCTGTTACTTACACGTGGATCGAGAGCGCCCGTCCTCTGTACAGACTGAACGCGCTGTCGTACAGGTCACTGGCCACCGAAAGGCTATCCTCTGACCCCCAGCTTGCGCCCACCAGATTAGCTCTTGATGCCCGTACCAGCGGCTCCACCCCCAGGTGCCGTGGCCCGGCCCCGGCTGCCTGTGCTTGCCTTGGGCTGCCCGGGAGGCGGCGGGTGCCACCGCCGCTGCCCGCTTCCTGCTCCAGGACCGTCTGCCCGCTGCCCCACCAGTTCACTTGCTCCTCGGAGGTGCCTGTCACGGAGGTCGGGGGTGTGTCCAGGGAGGTGCCCACCAGAGTATCGGAGCCCCCTAGGGAGAGCAGCACGGTGAGCCTGTGGCCCCTCTTGTGGGAAGCCCAGCAGCCTGTGTGTTGAATGCTCTGGGGAGCTCACCCGTTGGGGTGCTGAAGGCCCCGTCATCCCGAAGCTCCAGGCGCTGGGTCCCCTGCACATCGCTGATGTCATCCTCACCCGTCTCTGAGTCTGGAGAAGAAGGGGTCTGTGTGGGCTGGGCCCTCCTTTCTCTAAGACAAGCTCTTCCTGCCCCACCCCCACTGCAGGCTCCGTGTAGGTGCTCCATGCCCCCTGACATCCTGGGTGCCATGCCAGGGCCCTTCCTCCATCTCTAGACCCCTAGTCACCCCGCCCCCTGCCTCCTTGAGGCTCCTGTCCCCTTCCCAACCACTAGATGGATTGCCAGGGCCTCCTCCCATCCTCCTTGCTCCCCAGTAAGCCTCCATATGACCCGAAAAGAACAAATTCCTAAGTTCCAAGGCCCTACTCGCAGGCGCTGGGCTCCAATCTCCCAGCAACAAAGGGGAGTCACCTTGGAGACGCATTGTCAGGGCACTGGACCAGCCACTGGGCCAGCCTGTCCTCAACCCCAGCCCAGCTGGAAGGTACAGGGTACAGCTGAGGCAGGGTGAGGCAGGCCAGGCCAGTGGGGAGAGGGATTGGAGGACCAGGGCAGAAGTAAGTTTCCTACCGTAACTTTGCTTTCTGCAGGAGCGGAAAACTTCGCTTCCATAGGAGCAGCGGGAGAAAGACAGGGACAGACTGTTATCAGAGCGTTTGTGAGGGTAGGGCATGGTGGGCAGGCAGCATGGAGGGGACCCAGTGGCCAGAGGCGCCCTATGGGGAGGGGGTGTGAGGTGGGGACACTTAGTGTGGGCAGATGTCGCTCCTTCTCTCCCTGACCGCTGGTCCTCTATATCCAGCACTGTGTACCTTAACTAGTTACTCCAACTGCCCCGATGATCCTGGGCCCCTTGACAACCCTCAGTGCTCCCATGTCTCCACACCGTGTGCTCCTATTGTCACATGTGCACATGTGTGGACACACACACACACACACACACACACACACACACTTCTACACCAGCCAGTCCAGCTGTAGACCCCAGCCCTAGCATGAGGGATTATGCTCCCCCACTATGACTACATTTGCATTGAACTCTGGACCCCTTGCAAAGCAACACCCCCACCCCCTCCCCAGCCTGCTGCAGGAGGTGACACCCATCCCCTGAGGGCCCCTGAGGGTCCTCAAACAAGCCAGTTGCTTTTGGGGGCTAAGAGCAAAGATCCCTGCCTGCATCTCTCACTCGACTAGAGTCCATGCAGTTCTGTGCCTCAGTTTCCCTTTGGGTGCCATGACGCATGGGAGCCACAGCAGGTCAGGGAGCTCCCTCCCCCCGCCCCCACCGCGCCTCCCACTTGGAGGTGAGTCCAGGCCTGTGATGGGGCTTGTGGTGACACCTGCCCTGCGGTGTAGTCCTTTCTGGACTGCAGGGCTGGGGGCTTGCTTTAGGGCACGGGTAGGTGACTGTGTATGTGAGGGCAGGGGTCCCACATCTCAAGGGCTCTCTTCAGGGCCCTGACGTCTCGTCAGGGGGGCAGGGACCCAGAGGAGCAGTGGGCATGGACTATTAGCAACGGGCAGCCAAGCTCCACGCACCATGGGTGAGTCGGCCGAAGGCCCGGCGGGAGTGGCCGGTTTTCTGAAAGAGAAAGGCCAGAAAGAGTTGATGAGGGGAGGCTCCCCCCTGCCATCCTGACACCTCTTGACCACTCTTGCTCCATCAAGCAGAACCCCTCCTGGGGTGTGTGTGGGAGGGAGGGATGTGCTTCAGAGGCAAGAGCATCCCTGTGGGCAATGGCCCCAGCCTCCCACCAGCCAGCCCTCTTGAGAGCCTGCAGGGGCCTCAACTGGGCTCTCAGGAAGCGCAGGAACCCCCACCCCTGCCCCAGAGCAAGGGACTCTGGATAGTGGATAGAGGCTCCCGGGGCCAGGACAGGGCAACACCCTCTGATGGAGGACAGAGACCAGGTAGCCCAGAAGCAGGGATGGGGGTGGGATGGAGAGTGACCAGGACACAGTCAAGGGACCCGGCTTCCTGAGACAGAGAGATAGCAGAGGGAGTGAGGAGAGGGCAGGGGCAGGGTGATGGAGGTGAGGGGCACAGAGGCTCAGGAATGAAGGAGGGAGGCCTGAGTGGGGAGGGCAGGGCAGGGCATGGGGAATTTCCTGAGGTAGGCACAGCGTCCTGTGCGCTGTCTCCAGGAGCTTGAGAAGATGGAAGGCCCCAGAGTGGGGGGCTGGGGCCAGCTGGGCAGGGTGGGGGGCTGGTTCTGAGCAGGGCTTAGACAGACAAGGTGGGCAAGGAGCAAGTGGGCAGTCCACGCCGAGGGCTGCAGAAGGGGCCTCTCGGGTGGTCGCCCGAGACTGCAGGCGGGCGGGGGTGGGTGTCTATCCTGGAGCTGGGGTGGGGGCAGGGCCTTAGAGCCTGGGACGCAGCGCGGCCCCCGCCCGCCAGGTCCCACCGACCGCCCGAAACTCCAAGGGGCTGGAGCTGGGGTGGGGCCAGCACAGCTCCCCGCAACCCCTGCCCGGGTCCAGCGGTGACCGCCCTGCCCACCCCACCACCCGGCGCCCGGCCCTCCCGGCCCCTCCTGGCGCCGCCCGCCCCCGGAGCCTCACCTGGAAACGCTTCTTCACCCACAGCTTCTTCATGGCGGGGGAGGGGAGCGGGCCGGCGGCCGGCCGCGGAGGGGACGCGGGGGCGGGCGGAGTCGGAGGCGGGGCCGGGGGCGCCGGAGCGGCGGGCGGGCGGCGCCGGTGGCGGCGGGAGCTCCGGCCGCCGAGCGGGGCGGGGGAGGCGGCGGCGGCGGCGGCGGCACCCAGGGCCCGCCCCTCCCCCGCCTGCTGCACCCCACCTGCCGCCCCTTGCTGTCCTGCCCCCACCCCCCCCCGCAGCGCCCCCAGGGAGCGCAGTTCACCTGCACCCCGGCGCCCTCGCCCACCTCCCTGCTTTGAGAGCTCCAGCCCCCCACCCCGCATGTGCGTCCTGGGGTGGGGGCACGCAGGGAAACTGAGGCACAGAAGAGGTTACCGTGGCCCGAGTCCGGGCCGCGCTGTCATTGACAGCCCAACGCGGCCTCCTCGCCGCCCTGGTCCCTGTCCCGCGGGACCTCTCCGGAAGGTCAGCCGCAGTCCCACTTGCTCATTCCACAAACATGCGCGTGCAAGCACTGCCAGACTGCTCATCCCGCGGCAGGGCACAGCGCTGGGAGGGTGGTGGCGAGGGTGCCGAGGTCAGGCTCAGGTTCTGGGGGCTCAGAGGTGTTAGCAGGACCCCAGAACCAGGGTCCTGCTGGGTCAAGCACACACACACACACACACACACACACACACACACACACACACAACCCGTTTTGTGTCCTTCCACACGATGCCCTGCACAAGCACCCACACACAGAGCTAGCCCTGGTCTACCTCATAAGGAGCCCTGGCGGCATAACGGTCACGGTCATGGCTACAATCTGCAAGGTCAGCGGTTCTCAACCACCAGCTGTTCTACAGAAGAAAGATGGGCTTTCTGCTCACGCAAAGAATGAGCGTCTCCGTCTCAGAAACCGACAGGGGCAGTTCTACCCTGTGCCACAGGGCCGCTGCGAGTGCCACTTCTACATGTCACTTCATTCACAGTAATTCCCAAAGCCTCCCCAAGCCCACGATGTCCCAGACGCTGTGACTGAGGCTCAGAGAAGTGGCATCACTCAGGTTCTGTGACTCCCAGAGATCCCCTGCCCTGCCTGCCCATCCCCACAGGCACAGGCGGTCAGTCCTGGTCTCTGACAGGTGACTCCTGTCAATATTACAAACAAGCATTGCATGGCTTAAGGTGGCTATGACTCGGCATCACCTTGGTGGCGGTGAGTTTGGTTCTTTATTTCGTACTTTGTGTGGACTGAGCATTCGGCTGCACAGTTCATAGGAATCATCTCAGTTAATCTCCTTAAGCTGGAGGGAGACTGAGGCACAGTGAGCCGACATGCCCACACAATCAGGAACTGGGGGGGGCAGGCACCACTGGACTGTAATGTCTTACATTTTGATTGGCCAGTGGGCCAGTGACTTCGTTAACGCCTTGGCCTTTTCTGTTTCTCCTGCACAGTGATTAGGGTGAGTGGGTGGGCATGTTCCAATTCAGTTGCTGGCAAAGGCACCTCACTGGCTTTCCAGTACCTTCTTGGCACCTGCTGCCACCCGAGTTTGTGCCCCTGATGGAAGCAGCGGTCAGGAAATCCAATGATGTATTATATGGGGCAAATCTGCTGCCAGAGACGTTAAGATGTTAAAGAACAAAGCTATCCAGGATGTCATTTTGTACCCAGTCCACAGTGTCTTCAATCGCCTCATAGACATGCAAAAGCTAGATGAGGAGTAAGGAAGACCCCCCCCCCCAAAAAAAAAAAAAAAGAATGGATACCTTTGGATCCTGGGGTTGGTGAGGAATATTGAACATACCGTGGGTTTCTAGAGGAAGGGACAAATTTTGTCTTGGAAGGACAGCCAGAAAGCTCCCTGAGAAGGAAGGATGGCAAGACTTGGTCTCGGGTCCTTAGGACGTGTTATCAGAAGGGACCAGTCCCTGGAGAAGGACAGCATGCCTGGTAAAGTAGAGAGAGGCTCAGCCCTCCACGTGACTGCACGGACATGTGACTACAAAAACGAGCAACAGAGACTGGTGCAGGGCCTGGCAGGGTCTCATGCTGCTGCATGCAGCATCGCTTCGACCCGAAACAGGTTCAGTGGCACCCATCAGTGATGGCAGCAGTAATAGTGCAGCGTTGAAGGTCATGTCTTCTGGACGCGGAGTGTCTCAAAGCCTCCCCCGAGGCAAACACCACACACGTAGACTCATACACGGGGCATGCACTGGGCGAGTCCCGGTGTGTATCCACACCCCGTCCCAGTCAGACAACCCACAGGCCCTTTCCCCACCCACCCCCAAACACGCCCATCACAGATGGGGGAGCTGAGTGGGGAGCGGGGGTAACTTGAGCCCCTGTTCCCCAGAGAATCCAAGGGGCTGGCACATTCCGTCGCAAAAATAACCAATGGGCAGCAGGCGTGACTGACGGGACAGCTGGGCCCAGGAGGGGCCGCAGGAGTCTGTGCTCTTGCCCTGGGCCTGCGCAGCTCACCCCTGCAGGGCCTGGCTGTGACCTGCTCCTCAGTGGGCCTCCAAGACCACCCTCCCCCCCTACAACTTTCCCGTCTAGCTGAAGAGCTCTGCCCCGTGCTGTGGTTCCCAACCAGACCTGTCTCCCTGCACTGCCAGCATGCCCTCTCACCCGCAGAAAACCCCAAGTCCCCACACTTGCCTGAAGTCTCACACAGGCCCACCCACTGTCCCCTTTGCCTCCTCTCTTCCTGCCCCTGCTCAGGGCCTGCCTTCACTGACCCTGCTGCCCAGTGGATTCTGACTCGGAGCAGAATCTGGCCCCTGGGGGCAACAAGGTTGCCCTCAATATGAGGACCGGTTTCCAGGTCTTCTCTCCTTTGCGTTTCTGGGTGGGGTTCACCACTGACCCCCTCCGAGTAGCAGCTGAGCGCTTAACCCTTGTGCTACCAGGAGTCCTTTCTATGTGTCTAATGACCCCACACCGTCTGTCTTCCCTCTGTGGGGGGGGGGAGGCTTGTTCCTTTTGGTATCCTTCCGCCCCACCCCTACTGGCATCTCTGCCTGCAGAACACCCTGTCGGTGCTGAATAAACCTGGGCGAGTGTGACAGGCATGTGTTGAGGATGGCAGTGGGGGTGGGGTGCCTGGCAGGGAGGAAACCACCGCGGTCAGCTCCATTCAGCTGGCCTGCTCCCTTTCAAAATAAGTCACAAACCAAGAGCTGAAGGTGGCCATCACGTCATAGCCCTCGAGGTCTTCCTGGAAGGGTCCGCCCCAGCTCTAGGAAAGAATTTCCTGCGCATTTGGAGCCTCTCGGGCCCCTCTCTCCTCCCTTACTGGGGTCTTCACTGCTCCCATGACGCCCCCTCTCTTTCCCACACCCATTCCCAACTCCCTACACGTTTCTTCCTAGTTGTTTATCAAACAGTCAAGCTCGGGGTGGAACAGGTGGCCAACACAGGTTGCTGCTCAGCCCAGGTCCTGCTGAGCCCTCCAGCCTCCCCTGGAGGAAACGGAGTCTTATGTCCTACCTAGAAGACCGGCGTCGGGCTGCTAACTACAAAGACAACACAGTTCAATCCCACCAGCCTAGGAGCCCTGGTGACAACAGACTATGCAATGGGCTGCTAGCCACAAGGTCTGTAGTTCAAAACTACCGGGTGCTTGGTGGGAGAAAGATGGGGCTGTCTATGCCCGTAAGCAGTTCCAGCCTTGGGAACTCACAGGCACAGCCCTAGCCTGCCCTACAGGGTCATTGTGAGCCCTCACAGAATCTAGCACAGCGAGTCTGTGCTTCTTTCACCCAATGGAGGGCCGGGTGGGGTGGGAGATTAAGAGATGAAGCTGTCTGACACATGGATGGATGGGATGGATGGAATGCATTGTGATAAGAGTTTTAAGCGCTCCCAATGATTTTTTTTAAAAAAGCGAGAGGGAGATGCAGCTTTCTGCTCCCAAAAAGATTTACAGCGCCTCGGACACCCCTAGCAAGATGAGTGCACAGTGGCTGTGACAAGGGCCTCGGGCAGCTGCACATGTGTGAAAGGGGTGCAGGACCCTGCGGTGTTTCGGTCTCCAGGACATGGGGTCACCGGAGACCGCCGACAACTCAACGGCAGTGGGTTTGGCTTGGGTCTCTAACCTATCCCTCCAGGCCTGCCTCTAAATCTCCAGGATGGGCTCACCACTGCCCGGTGACTTTTGACCTCGGTGATGGACACCAGAGGTCTTCCGGACCCCAGCTGTGGAACCTCAAACCAATGTCTCTGCCCTTGCGGTTCCTAGGGCCTGTTGCACTCTGGCCTTCTGCTCCCACCACTCACCCCCAAACTTTGTGAGTGAAGCTTGTACCGGCCACTGGATTAGCATCGTCTTGTTACCTGATACAAGAGGGGGGACTGGGGTCTTGGAGGAAAAATATGTTGCCTATCCTGAGACTGGGCTGGGGGTTAAAGTGGAGAAACTGATGGGGATGAGGCAGTTTTAAGATGGCCTGTCCTGGCTTCATCTCCCCAAGCTCTTTCTGCCCAGCAGGGACAATATGGACCCAGACTCAGAGACCCAGCTTCCAGGGTTGGTTCTGGGACCTCACTAACCATGCGGTCTCTTTGAGGCCCCGTTTCCTAACATGTATAAACCCCAAACCAAACACGCTGCCATCACCAGTTGAGACCGAGTCAGCATTCCTGTGGGTTTCCAAGACTGTCACTCTGTTTATGATTAGAGCAGAAAGCCCCTCGGAGCGACTGGAGGTTTCGAACTGCTGACTTTGTGGATCGCAGTCAATGACTAACACGTTGAATGATTGTGCAATAATCTGGGCACTAGGATTGATCAAACATTAGGCTGAATCACTGCCGTCAAGGCGATTCAGACTCATGCCAACCCTGTGATTCGGGTCTGCTCCCCAGGGTTTCTGAGCCGCCCACCTCTACAGGAGCCGTGGGTGAGTTCTGACTTTTCCCTTCATAGAGCCACGCTTACCCCACTGCACCACCAGAGCCCCCGCATTGCAGGCAGTCGGGTAAAAGGAAGCACGTTATGGTGGTCCAAGAGTTGGAAAGTGTCATGACTCTGCGTCTCCCTTCCCTCCACCCCTCTGTTAGCTTCTCCAACTCACAGGACTCCACCCGGTTCCGTCCTCTCTGCTCTTCAAACTGCAGCCCCCCACATTCCTCTGGCCCGGCCTCCTGGGCCACATCAGTCTCTTTCCATCCTCGAGTTAACATCTCCGGCCTCTGGCATGCCAGGCACCTTAGCGTCACGCCGGGCTGCAGAGCCATAGAGCAGTGCTGGCCAGGAAGTGTCCTTCTGCCCTGCAGCCAGACCCTTGCTGGCTTCCTCGATCCCCCCCAGTGTGCCTCCTGTCCCATCCAACCAGCAAGCTTTCCATGCGTAACGAAGTGGTGCTGAGCTGCTTCTACGGTTGCCCCCGCCAGAACCGGCGGCTAGGGGCAGTGATGGGGGCGACATTCAAAGGAAACCCCTCCCTTTCCCAGAGCACATGGAAGGGGTGTGGTGGAGAAGCAGGCCGAGTAGGGTGGCCAGACAAACCAATGTCCCATCTCCACTCCATCACCTTTCCCCTGCTTCCCTGCTGGGAGTCTTCACGGGGTTGATTCCGACTCAGCGAGCCCCAAGGAGCGCAGAGCAGGACGGCTCCCCAAGGCTGTCCGGGCTGTGACCTCTCCGAAGCACATCTCCAGGCCTGTCTTACAAGGCCCTCGGTGGTTTTGAACTGTCAGCCTTTGGCCTAAAAGTTGAGCAATTGTGACACCAGGGACCCTTTGTACAACCAGAGCAGGCCATTTAATCCCCCTGAACCTCAGAGTCACCAGAGTTATTGTGGGACACAAAAGGCACATCAAATGATAGCCGGTAGTAGTAAATTGCCGACCACATTGCAGAACAGGAGCTATTGGTATTATTATTATTATTATTATTATTATTATTAAAACATTACGATCAAGAATTATCAATCAATAATCACAAGGCTGTTCTTGGCATGCAGATTTCACGGGGAGGCTAAGTTTTCACATGGAGCTTCCCCCCACTCATCACAGGTGGTCCAAATCACAGGCCTCCTGTTGGACCACGAACACTACAGGCCCCTGGTTCCAGTGGGGCAGCTCAGCCTGGAAGTGTCCCCCGGGCCTTGGCCAAGGTGCCCAACCTTTGTTGACCATGATCCCACCTGACGGAGGAGCTGAGGAAGCTTCCCTGCTAGAGCCCCACCCCCACTCTCCCCTGGTGGTTCAGAAAGGTCAGATCCAGGGTCCTCATGTACGAATCGCTCCCCACACTGGACAGCTCCCCTCCTCCCTTTCCTCTCTAACCTCTTCAGCAGCCCCAGTCACCCAGGGTCCACAGCGGGAAGGCTCGGTTCTGAGTTCGGGTCAGCCATCACTGGCTCCATGCCATAAGCAGGCGTCCCTCTCCCTGGTCTCAGCCTCCTCCCCTGTACAGAACTGTGAGCAGCCGTCTCCACAGCCATTCTCATCTTTACACAAGACACGGCCGCCACCTCCTCAGCCCCTGCCTTCACCTGTCTCTCTCCCTCTATCAGAATTCTCGTTGAGCCCCGGTGGCGTAGTGGTTGTGCACGGGACTGCGGCCCACTGGGATGGAGGTTCAATTCCGGCTCCCAGGAGCAAAGGCTGGGCCTCTTACTCCCACCACCAGGGCAGTGATGCCTAAAAAAATTTTTTTTAATTTAAAAAAAAAAGAATTCTCATGAGTTAGCCAGGTCTACTCCTTAGATTAGATTACGGATTTGGCTGGTAACCGCAAAATCAGCAGTTTGAAGCCAGCAGCCATTCCAGGGGAGAAAGACGAGGCCTTCTACTTCCATAGAAAGTTACAGTCTCAGAAGGCCACAGGAGCGGCTTGACTTTGTCCTGTGATTGTCGTCAGGAGTCCCGGTGAGCTGGTTCTGACTCATACGCCTCCAGGGACACTGCCTGGGCCCCAGCTATGCTCCAAATTGCTCTTAAGTTTCAGGCCGTGGCCGCAGCCACCGTGTCAGTCCGTCTCGTGCAAGGCCTTCCTCCTTCTCACAGCCTCTCGACCTTCCTCAGCCCGACGTCCTTCTCCGGGGACTGGTCTCTCCTGACCCCATGTCCCAAGTGCTCAAGACAAAGCCTCGCCATCCAGGCCTCTAAGGAGCATTCTGGCTGTACTTCTCCCGGGATCAATTTGCTTGTCCTCCTGGCAGTCCACGGTACCTCTTGCCCAGCACCATCATTCAAATGTATTGAGCCTTGCTTCGGCCTTCCTCACCCAATGTCTTACTTTTCCCTGCCTATGAAGCGATTAGAAATACCACGGTTCAGGCGGGGAGCACCTGAGTCCCCCAAGGGAGACCTGCTGTCCAAACACTTTAAGAAGGTCTTGTGCAGCAGATGCGCTCGGTGCGACAATCTACTCCCACAGAGACGGGCAGTCTCGGAAACCCACAGGGGCGGTTCTATCCTGTCCTACGGTGATGCTCTGTATTGGAGTCAGCTCGATGGCAGGGAGTTCGTTTGTTTTGCGAGTCTTTAGATTTACACTCTATTTCCGGCCCCCTTCATCTCCGGCCTGGAACTACCAGAACCAGGTGCTATGGCGTCAACGCAGACTCCTGGCAAGCCCAGTGTGCGCACGCGGACTTCAGTTCAGACACCTTTTCAGTGGTGGCATTTCTCCTGACCTTTTATTCCAAGTGCCTCTGAGGGGGCTCCAACAGCCAGCCTTTTCCCTGAGAGGTCCACAACTCAGATTCCCCCACAGGCCACTTCTTTCCTAGATCAGGGCTGTGCTAGAATGACTCCATCCAGGCCCTGCCCCCAGGCCGGGGAGCCTGCAGAAGTCAGTCTCACCCTGCCCTGCCTGCCCTGGCCTCGGTCTGACTGGAGACTTTTGAGCAGGGTGGACTCAGGGAAGAGAGGAGGGGCACACATGGGACGCCCTGAGCACCTGCTCCATCTGACGTCTCCTCAGCCGGCTGCACCCACCAGAGGGCAGTGGGGGCATGTTCCCTTCTCCTCCAGCTGCCATGATGGTCCCCTCTGCCCAGGCTCCAGGAGTTACACTTCAAGTTCAACAGCTATCTGGAGAGGTTTTTCTGGGTGACTTGGTAATGTCCAGGACAGACTTGATGACCCCCTTAGGTCTTCAGCAGCAACGCAACTGTCACTTAACCACCTAGTCGAACCCATTATCAACGACTCAAAGAGTCAATTCCGACTCAAAGAGACCCTGGACAGTGTAGATAGAGCTGTCTCATAGGGGTTCAAGAGCGGTATGTGGTTATGGGAACAGATGGCATGTCTTTCTCCTGCAGAGTAGCGGGGGCCGGGGGGGGGTCAACCCAGTGACCTCCTTGTCAATTCAAAGCCAAGCACTCAGCCACCATGCCAGCAGACTCCTTCAACTGCAGCTGACAGACTGCCATTGATTGAATAGCGTTCCCCCAGATCTGTGTCAGCCCGGCTGGGCCATGATTCTCAGGGGTCTGGTGGAGTCTGTCATGATGTCATCAGTCCCCACACTATGACTTAATGGGATCAGCCAATCTGATGTAAGGAGATTGAGGAGGGGGGAGGGCCTGCAACAGCACCTTTAATGAGGCTACAACTCTGATCCAACAACATGAGAGGAGTTTCCCTGGCGCCACCCCTGTGTGCATCCCCTTTTCTCTTACAAAAGAGAAGCAGAGAGAAAGGTGAACTGAAAGGAGGGACCTGACGACCACCAGAAAGACAAGCCAGGAGCACAGCAGGTGCTTTGGACTCAGGTTCCCTGAACGGAGAAGCTCCTAGACCCAGGGGAAGACTGATGCTAAGACACATGGAGATCTTTAAGGGATGCCAGGCCTACGGTTGTTGAAAGGACACAAGGATCTTTCCCTAGGGCTGGTACCCTGAATTTGGACTTCCACCGTCCTAAAGCAGAAGGAACCAGTCTCTTGAGAAAAGGAGCGTTAGTGGTAAGAGTGGGTTATGTGTTGGGCTGCTAGCCAATACATCAACAGTTCGAATCTCCCAGCTGCACCATGAGAGAAAGGTGAGGCTTTCTGCTGCTATAAGGAAAAAAAAGGGGGACTGAGCCCCGGTGGCGTAGTGTGGGACTGCGGCCCATTGGCTTGGCGGTTCAAATCCAGCAGCAGCTCTCCGGGAGCAAGGCTGAGTAGCTCCCACAACCACCAGAGGGCAGTGATGCCCCCCCCCAAAAAAAATCATTCCAAAAAGGAAAAGAAAGTATAGTGTTGGAAACTTAAAGGGGCAGCCTTTTGGCACAGAATAGGTTTTGCAAGACTTTAAATACTTATTGGAGAAGACAGCCTCATCTTTCTTCTGCAGAAGGACTAGCAGGCTTGAACCGCTGACCTTGCAGTTAGGAGCTCAGTGTGTCGCCCACTAGGCTACCAAATCACACCTGGATGGCTGTGAATAAGGTTGTTAGACGTCAGGAGCGGCTGGAGGGCAGTGAGGTCGGTGTCTGTGGTGTGGAGTCCCTGGAGAGGAGCATCATGCTGGGTCATGTAGAGGGACGGGGAGGGAGAGGAGGAGGGTTGACACAGCTGCGGCTTTGGTCTCCCACGTGGCAACAATGGTGAGAATGGTACAGGGCAGGGTGTGACTTCCTTCTGTTGCACGCTAGGGTCACTGTGGGTTGACACCGCCTGGACATCACCTGAGAAACCTCCCAACCTGTGCCAGCGTGCATTGCTGTTTGTAGGAGCCCTTCACCTTGGGAATTTCCTTTCCAGTGGTACAACAGAATGGGGCCACTGCCCCAGACTTCTGTCCCTCAAAGCTCTCTCTCTCTCTCTCTCTCTCTCTGGCCTAGAAAAGGATCATTTGGGCTGAGCCCTGGTGGTGTAGTGGTTGTATGCAGGACAGCAGCCCACAGGGTTGGCAGTTCAACCCTGTTGCTGCCAGCAGCAACTCTCCAGGAGCAAAGCTGGGCTTCCCACTCCCACCAGGACAGTGATGCCACACACACACACAAAAAAAAAAAAGAAAGAAAGAAAGAAAAGGATCATTTGGCTGATGGAAAGGGGGGGGGGGCGAGTTGGGGAAGGAATAAAAAAAATGGAAGCCTCAGAAAGAGATCCAAGGGGAAGCGTCCCTGGCTTCTCATCCATTTCTACCAGGCCCCGCTCGTGCCTCTCCTTTCCTGCCTGAGACTATCACTGCACCTGTGCATGAGCCTGCACCTCTGCCCCCAAAGGGCAGTGCCCCTTCTGCACCCCCGCCCGGAACACCATCGGGAGAACATCCGGTTAGACATGCCCCTAGGGTGCCCACACCAACCACCTCCAGACCCCTCCACAGCCCGCCCCCTCCCCAACCAGGCTTGTGTGGTCGTCTTTCCTCAAACACAATGCTCCAGACAAACCCGGCCCCTCCTGAACCCTCTTCCCCAGGCCTGGTGGGGGCCACAGCCACCGTGTCGCTGTGACAGTCCCACGGGGGCTTGGACTCCGGCCCCACTCCCATCCTCGGCCTAGCCTGCCAGGATCGAGCGGCAGTCTCTGGTTTTAAGCTATTGGAGCTGAAGAAGACCCCGTTGGGGTGGCCACCTGGACTTGCCAGGCAGGTCCGATGGGGCGTAACTTTGCTGGCCATGACCTCTAACCCTTGCCTGGGGAGCTATCCACAGTATCTCCCTTGCCTGCCTCTGGGTCCGCACTTGTGGGTGGGAACACCTGGGAGAAGACGCGGACGCCTCCCCTTCCCCCAGCCATCTCCCGTCCCCTACCCCACCCCTCCGCCCCTGTCCCCGGCTGTGCCCCCTCCTCCTGGTCATTACCTCGGACCTCCAACACCGTGACCACAGCCTGGCAGGAGGCCTCGCCCCGCGCGTTCTGGGCCCTGCAGCGGTACACGCCGGCGGCCCGCGGCCCGCAGCTGCGCAGCCACAGACAGCTGGGCTCGGGGGCCGGCGGGGGCAGGAGCTGCCCGTCCCGGAACCAGCTGAGGCTGGGCTGGGGTGTCCCGCTCACCGCCACCCGCAGCCGCAGGTCGCTGCCCGCCGCCACCGCCGTGTCCCTCAGGGGCCGCAGGAAGACCGGCGCTCCGGGCGCGACCGCCGGGGCCCCTCCGCTAGCCCCCACTTTGGCCCTCTTCGGGGGCACCCCGGGGCTGGGGGGTGCCCTCGTGCCCGCGTCCTCGCTTCGCGTGCCCCGGGCTCTCTGCATGGCTTCTGCAAGCTGGGCTGAGGGGACGCTGGAACCACCCGGGCTGCCGGGGGACCGTGCCCAGAGAGATGAGTCCTGGGGGGCCGGCGCCCTGCCTTCCTGCCGCCGCCCGCCTGCCCGCCTTCGGCCTGAGCCACCCAGAAGGTCACCGGGGCGGCCGGCGGTTGCGCCTCGGGGGCTATTTTTAGGGCCCCCGGCTCGGGTTGCGAGGAGCTCTGGAGGGAGGGGGCAGCAGAGGAGGGGACTTGGACGCTGCTCTGCCCTCTCCTTGCCTCCCTCCCCGAGCCCCCATTGCCTGCTCCGGCTGAGAGGGGCTCCCCAGGGAACTTGTTCCAGGCCTCTCCTCCACCTGTAGCTCGCCAGCACCCCAGAGGCCCACCCTGGGAGTTGGGTACCCCCAGAGACCAAGCCCATCCTTCTTCTCTGTCCTCCCACCCACCCACCTCAGAGCCCCAGGCACAGGGGAGAGGCCAGGTGGTCTTGGGTGGGAGGGGAGCCAGAGTGGCAGACGAGGAGCGGAGGCCACAGAGGGGAAGAGGGCCTCCCCTGGCCATTGCCATGGGGACAGCTTGGTGAACAGTAAGACCAGGAGCCGGGGGTCAGATGGATTGGGGCTCCAGCAGGCCACTTTCTTATTGGTTCTTGCTAGCTAACCCCTTGACCTCTCTGGGTCTCCGCTCAGCTGTGGAAAATGGTGGGCTGACTGGAGGGCTAACAGGACAGTCCGGGCAGCGGGGCCTAGAGAGAAGCAGATCATGGTGTATCCTGGGGGTGGCAGTTCCCCTTGGCCATGGGTAGGGGAATGGTGGGCAGCAGATGCCATCCAGAGACACTGCCTCGGAGGAAGGGCCTGGTGACGAGGGCCTTCCTACTTCCAGGTGGCGGCACTGAGCACGCCGAGCACTTCCCTCCTCTGAGGTTGCCATGTGTTTGTTTGTTGGGGTGAGGAGCCCCTGCTGGAAAGGTTGGAAGTTCTAGTCTTGGGTGACTAGGAAGCAAGGCTGGGTGATCCACTTAAAACAAATCAAGCTCCCTAAGAACAGCCCCTGGAAGCGTTACAAAGCGAAGTTCTTGTCTGACACTCGTCGATCACGATGAAGTGCCTGGCCTTTTCTCTACCCTGAAAACAGAGGGCGCCACCATGGAGGGGAGGGGCCTAAGCAGGGGTTCTCCTGGTCATGGCTGAGTTGTGGAAGGACCTCCCGGCTGGAGGCGCACAGTGTGGGCAGACCGGAGCAGAGACCCAGGGTTCACAATGGATGGCACCTGTTTTGAGAGCGATGATTGGCAACCAATGTACAGATGTGCTTTGCCTACAATGGATGGGTGGATGGATTGTGATGAGAGTTGTATGAGCCCCCAATAAAACAATTGAAAAAAAACAAAACAAAGTGCAGCTTCCCGGCTGTGACGCTGAGGCCACGCTTTGGGAACCAGCAGCATAGTACAGGACACCTTTGACTGGACACCCGGCAGGTGAGATGGAACTGACGTGTAACTTGACGGGGAGAGAGAGTGCAGACGCCGATAGAATTGCAGAGGCCGGAATGCAGAAGCCCAGTCCTTGTAGCCAGTGCATTAATCCTGGTGAAATCGACCAGGTGGACCCTGTATCCATGTCGATTTCCTGGCTAGGGTATGGGCATGGTATTGGTCATGCAAGCTTCTAACCACGGGCGGAGCTGGGGGGAAAGGGACACAGACTGTGTTATTTCTTTTTTTTTGGAGAGCATCACTGCTCTCCGGTGGTGGGAGTAGGAGGCCCAGCCCCACTGCTGGAATTGAACCTCCGTCCTAGTGGGCCGCAGTCCCGCGCACAACCACCACGCCACCGGGGCTCAGCCCCACTGTGTTATTTCTTATCACTGCCTGTGAATGGACAGCTACCGCAAGACCTACCATTTTGGAGTGCAGGTGAACAACCCATATCTGACCTTGAGCCCTGAGGGAGGTTGCCCATGGGATGGGGGAGAGGAGCCAAAGGAGAAATCGTGAGTCATTCAGAGATGGAGAGCGGTACTCTTAATCTTGCCTCCTGAGCCCTCACTCTCCGTCTCAGAGACGACAACGTGTGTGTGTGTGTGTAGAAGGCACACAAGACACTGAATAATGCCTATAGACATCAGAGCTTTAAAGGGTGGGTTGATTTGTTTTGCAGTGGGCACAGATTCGAGCTGTCTCTGGGATGCACAGTTCTCAGGGATTGGAGAAATGCGTAGACTCTGAAATCTGTTTCCCCTGTAGCCCTCAGAACAGTGGTTGCTTCCTTTACCACGGGCCTGTCCATCTTCTTTGTAGAGAGCCACACCCCATCCCCACCCTCTGTCACCACTGGGGATGAACTGAATCTTAACAGGTATGAAAGTGCAGAAGTCATTGCGAGCTGACGCCCCATCGAGAGCAGAAGCAGGCCCTGCTCTTACGAAGTTCGACTGAGGCCGCTGAGAACACAGGGACCGTGGGCTGGGAAAGCAGTTAGGTACTCCGTAAAGATGGACAGATTGGTTGAATCCATAAACTGCGTGACCTTGGGCAACTCTCTTTAAATCTCTAAACCTCCATTCCCTCCTCCACCAAAGGTGTGTGTGTGTGTGTGTGTGTGTGTGTGTGTGGTAGCCTCCCTTAGACTTCATTCATTCAATCACCACACAATTTCCAGTTCCTACCTTGGGCCCTGAAGCCCTTACTGATGAAGATCAAAGACTACAGCTTTTGATGGGGACCACACCCCAACAGAAAAAAGCAACCCCCCTCCCCTGCAACCCGACCAATCACTAGGAGAAAACATCAGAGCTGCCAAGGGTCCTCTCTTGTGGAGGATCCACAGCTAAAGCCAGAGAAGCAGTCCTCAAGAGATCAAACAACAGATTGCACTGAGCACTCGCTACAATGTATCTCCTCCACCTGTTAGAGAGCAAGGTATCACTGGAAAGCCCAGTGGGGTGGCCAGGGGGGAGTTCCACTCACCTCCCATGCACAGTACAGACAGCAGAAGGCTGAGCGAAGAATTGATGCCTGGCACCTGGTGTGCCGGCAAAGAAGATGAACGAGACTGTGGACTGCGCAAAGAAGGAACCAGTCCTCGCTGGAAGAGAGACAGCCAGACTGCTCCTTAGAAGCCAGAGGAGAAAAGCTCCCAGGAGGGCCCAGTGTCTGGAGCAGGACCTCACGCTTGGTGGATTAGAGGGTCCGTGAGGAAGCAGAAGTCTCTCAAGGAGAGGGATGGACACGTTGGCGGGCACAATGGGCTGATCCCTGAGCACCACTGTGAGGATGGTGCAGGACTGGGCAGTGTGTCCTTCTGTACTCTGTAGGGTCTCGAAGAGTCGAAGGCAGGCCCTTGGCTAGGTTCCCGGGATGCCAGCAAGACAGACCTACCTCCTCCTCTCTGCTGATCCATAGAAGGGACTGATACAGGCGGCTGGCAGGTGATAAGAATGCCGCAGGGTGAAGGGACTGGGGCTGGAGGGGGGGAGGGACTGCCCTTGTGAATTGTTCCTCCCCGCCCCCCCCCCCCCCCCCCCCCCCCCCCCGAGTCTACTCTCTTGGGAGCATCTGAGTCAGCCTGCAGAAGCAGGAAGCAAACTGAGCAGGCAGCTGAGGAAGAAGTGGGCCTGTACCTCAAAGGCTTCCAGGACCACTAGAAAGCCCTGGAGGCCGCTGGGAGTCCGGGGCGGGCAGGGGGAAAGAACAGTGGGCCTAAGATCAGCAAGGTGGCAGGGTCCAGGTCACCTGCTATCTTGTAGGTCACGAGGCTTTTATCCCCTTGAAATGGGAAGTCACAGCAGAAGGTCTGGAGCAGAGAAATTACATGTGCTAACTTACGTCGTCGTGACGGCATTAAATTATTACATTAAATATTAAAACGAATATTAACAATTTAAAAGGACCTGGCGTCGAGCCTGGAACATCTCTTGCTCCGCATGTCCATACTGGGGCATTCACGAAGGCGTCTCTGGGGGAGACAGGCCTGAGGCCAGGGCACAAGCCCATGCTTCCCCGGCGCCCTCTTCTGGAACCGCTTGCACCAACTACGAC
>PVJH01029149.1:0-26413 GCA_004026705.1 Nesogale talazaci | reverse complement strand
TTCCTTAGGTTTTCAGGATCTGAACTTGTTCTGCTGCTGTCCACCTGATTTTCAGTGGCAAGGGCCTTTGAAGCAGGCAGTCTGTTGTTTTCTGTCTAGTCTGTTCTCAGTCTGGAAGCTCTACTGAAAAATGTTCACTTTGGGTCACCCTATTTGATATACCAGTGATATAGCTTCCAACATCATGACAAAGCATAAGCCACACAGTAGGACAAACTGACAGACACATTATGGCTATTTAATTTAGAAAATTATTTTTGAAGTATAGAATTCTATAAATTTAAATAATTACCTTATTTATAAAATTAGATGTGTAAGCAATCTATGAGTTCTTATATAATCTATAAAATAAAATATTCTTAAGGATGAAAAGTTTTGCAAGAACATAAAATGAATTATCTAAATGATCAACTTGAATATTGTGAAAATATATGCAATCTTGTGATGTTTATAAGTACATTTGCCATCTGTTGACTAAAAGCCATTCTGTTTCTAATTTCATACTTGTTGTCTGTTTCACCTAGAGGAAGATAACATTTTTATAATAAGATTTTTCTTTTCAAGACACAAATTTAAATATCATTGTGCATTTAATTAATCCCTGATAAAATTGTAATTATACCTTTGGGTGTAACAATAATTAAATTTTGAGTTTCTTGGGTGTCTTCTCAATAGGACATTAGAATTATAAAATACAAATATTTTAATCTTCTATTGCAATGACAAAGAGAAAAACTGGTATATTTAATGTGATTTTCAATAGTCAGAATTTGTGTCTTTTTGAGGTTACTTTTATGAGATAGTTCTCATCTCTAGGAATTCTTTTGTTATAGCATTTTGTGTCTTCAATTTTTTCTTTTCCTTAGAGGGGAAGAATTTTCCTAGGAATAAAATATAGATTCTTTAAAAGTAGTCAACATTACACAGAGCTAGGTAGATTATGGAGAAAAGAGGCTGGAGGTAAAAATGTGAGATTTGAAGTGTAAAATCCCAATTATGGCAATCCCGATTGGGGAGGAAAGGGCCTCGCTCATTTGTAGGTTGAATAGTAAGCATTCTAGTAACAACTCTTTCTGGAGTGGTGGGGATGGCTTCTCCCTTGGGGGCATGATACTGGAGGCTCCCTGCTCAAGGAATGCTAAATAAAACTCTGCCCAAACAATGGCAACCTTTTATCCACTGACGTATTATAGCACTGGTAGTCTGTGATAAGGTGCTGTAATCTTCATATTGAACTACCTGAACTTGTTTCACCAAAAATAGGAAAAGGGATTTACTGGCTTTTGGTCTTAAATGGGTGGTTATATCCAGAATGTCAACCCCATGAATACCGGGGACCCACGTTTGCCGGGATGGGATATATTTTGTTTATAGGTTCAAGGAACATTTTAAGTGACATATGCTCATGGAGAGCATACCATATTTAAGAATTCTATGCTAAATTGGTGATATCAGATGTATTATTTAGAGCAGCTTTTGACAGAAAGGGAGATCAAATCAAGATCATTTGAATCTGTGGGGAAAAGGGATGAGTGGAGAATCAGGTGAATGTTTCACTGCACAGAACTTCAGCTGTGGATAACTTCAATGTGATAAGACCCACTGACCTTATGCCCTTCACCCCGAGTCACCCCTCTAAACAGAGGCTGACACTACAATGAATTCTCGAGAGCATTGCCATATCTTGTCGATTTTAATCAGATTTCTATTGGATCAAGAAGATTCGAAGAGAGAAAAAATCTATCGTTGTTAGATTGTCCCATGTGCCCAAAACTAAACTCAGAATACTGCTCAGTGTTACTGATTCTTAGCCCAAGTTCATCAACTGTTTCCTTTCTCCTGTTTGCTTGGAATATATTATTTGGGGTAAACATTCGTTGTTTTGGACACTATTTGATTTTCTTTTTCCTTTTAATGCTAACTACATTTCCAATATTCTATGTTGTTGGTCTTCCTTTAAGTCTTTGGGATATGTAGGTGAAGGGCATATTTTAATGTCTGGATGACAGACTTTCACCTAAAGTCCTTCTTTCCTCTTAAGAAGGGGAAAAATGCTATTTAACACTTAGTTGACTACAGACAGTTCTGTTCCTAAAGCAATGCATAATTTCATGGTCTAATACATTTTGAAGAGTTTTAAAACTGTCTTTTTCTCTGAGATGTTTAATGCTATCCTCAGTCATTGTGCATCATCATACAGGAAGAAGTAAGGAAAAGGCCGAAGCCAATGCTGCACTCACCACATCAGAGATATTTACTATGCCTCTTCTGAATTCATTGCCTGCTGTGAAACAAATTGTGCATTTGATGGGCATACCTCCCAGTGAATCTTCAGGAGGACAATCTGGAATTGCCCACAGCAGCTACTTGAAAGAGTTATGGAAATTTTTAAACTATTTCTTTACTTGGGGAGAAAGACCAAGTGTTTTACGCCCACAGAGTTACAGTCTCAGAATCCTACAAGGCAACATCTGCGACATCCAACACAGACGAGGTGAGTCAATTAGCTCACTGCAGTGAGTGGGTTTCACTGGAGTACGTCTCATTTCTTTGGAATCAGCCATATTCCAGGAAGAGGTAGTGTCTAAATTGATTCTATGTACAGTGTCACTGTGGATTCGTTCAACATTTCATTTTCCTGCTCCATCCAGGAGTTCTGGTGATGCTCTCAGTCAACCTGTGAACTGTGAACTGCACCATTGGTGCTTCCAATTAATGAGCTCAGCAGAGAAAGGTGAAACTGTTTGCTCCCATAAATACTTACAAGCTCAGAGTCCACATCAGGGTGGTGGGAGTCATCGGCTGTAGAGGCAGTTCATTCTGTGGATGTTAACAAAAGCAGCATGACACTGAGAAGAACTAGAATTCCAGACCACTTCACTGTGTTTGTTGTGAAATTGTACGTAGGCAAGACACAGTTCTTGCAGAAAAAGGAAATATTGTGTGGTTTAAAATCAGGAAAAGTGTGTGTCAAGGTTGTATCATTTCACCATACTTAATTTATCTGTATACTGAGCAAATAATCCTAGAAGTATTATTATGATATGCAGATGTTACAAACACACTGGATGAAAGTGAAGACAACCTGAAGCAATTATGGACAAACTCAAAGACTACAACCTTCCGTGAAGATTGCATTTCAATGTAATAAAACAAAAGTTCTCATAATTACACTGATAGATATGATAAGCAGATTAAAGATCAATGATGTCAAAGACTTCATCTTGCTTGGATGTGCACAGTCAAGAAATCAAGCAATGTATTGCAAATTGCCAAATATGATACATGAAATATCTTTAGTTCCTGAAGAGCAAGGATGTTACTTTGAAGACAAAGATGTACGTGACTCACACCATCAATTAAAACAATGTATTTTGAAAACAAGAATTTCATTTGATTAAAAAAGATCTAATGATAGTCTAAAGGTGTCCATTTAATTGTGCACTTTAATCATAATTATTTTAAAGTTCTTTTCTGCTAATTTCAATGTGTAGAGCCTCTGTATTTTTAGTTATTTTGTTTCTTTACACTTTTGGTTTTATGATACTATTAATATGCCTAATAATTAAAAAATACATTTTAAAAGTGTCTAACTTTGTAGATGGTTTAGAAAATAATATCTTTGAAAGAGAGAGAGAGGTTGTTCTTTTCCTAGGAAGGCAAAGTCTAAGAACAGCCATATTAAATGTTTTATATGTGGTTAAGGTAGCCTTTGATCAAGCTTTGTTCTTCTACTTTCTTGTATTGTTTGATAGCTGAAATTAGATTCCACTCCAAGTTGGGGATGAATTAACTTTGATAAATGCTCAATCAACTTCTGGTTGCCTATAGCTTGTGGTATGTTGCTTAATTTTCAATGAAATAAGTAGTTACTATAATCTAGGCATTCCTCAAGGCATAATCCCCTATTGACAGATGTAGCTTCATTTTAGATATGCTTAACTATATTCTGAGATATATTTTATATCAGAATAAAATCGTAGTTGTTCTTAATGCTTCATTTTGTTTTTGTTGTTTCATTAACAACCACATATGTACACAGAAGAACCACTTCCTTAAGGTTGTGCCCTTTCAGAAGCAGGCACTCACGCTTGCCTTCTAATGCCCCTGAATGAGTTTGAACCTCTGACCTTCTAGGCGGTAGACAAGTGCATATCCATTCACACCACCGGAGAGACCCAGCTACTTCATAAGGAGCATTTAAAAGCTACTCTTAACCATTTAATTTTTCAAAACTGTATATTTGTGGTATTTGCAATTCTAGATGCATTTTCCTAGTTTCCCAACAACACTTATGTTATTTGTTTTAATAACATATTTGCTCCTTATGACAAGTATTAGTTTGAAATCTGCTGTGGTTTCATGATCGTCCTTGAACAAACACATGAAATCTGGAGTATAAGAATGGGTGAACGTGCCTCTGTCATTAGCGGATTGACACATAACGCCCACAGCATACCATAGCATAGCATTCTCAGGTGAAGAAGACAAGTTGGTTTCCTGAGGTCAATTCTAAATCAAGTGGCCGTGTGCGTCACAGCATTTCAATGAGTAGCTTGCCGGGCTGTACCTCCGAGGCCCCTCTGCCTGCCTTGAGCTTCCAGTCTGGTAGTTGGACACATATTTTATCTGTGCGCACCAGCCATGTGTTCCTTTGTCTACACTAAAAATAAATGATAAGACTGGAGACAATATATATCTACTTTTCTCTTGTTCAGCCTTATTGCTTGGTTTTCAAAGTTCTCTCTGTGTTTTTCTGGGTGATTTTTTTTCCCCTAAGCATTTGGCAATCTTCTAAATTATTTTATTTAAGTAATAATGATGAGCCTATAAATTAATTATGGTGACCTTATTGTCAATACACTTACAAAAGGAACCCGATGAAGCTACAAACAAGCAAACCATTTCCCATTCAACTGTACGACTGATCCAGTATCACCTCCTCAGCAGCCTGCTCTGTGAAAGCTCCTCCCATATAAAAAAAATGTTGCTGAAAACAACTGGAAGAACAAACAAGATGTGTCTCTGGACCACTTCAGGCAGCATGAACACTGAAAAAAGTCCTGGGAATGACAGCCACGTTCCTTCCAAGTCTTTTCTAATATGTGTGTGGCAAGAATCTAGTCTTCAGTGCGCATTAAACAAGATATACCTTGTGTGAGTAAAATTGGTTTGTGGGGCACCACACACTTACATTAATTGAAAATGATTAAAGTAATTACATGGTGAAATAATTCCCAATAGGAAAGTAGCTAACATTTCCATTATAAGTCTTATAGTTTATCTACAACAGCTTTTAAGTCAACCGTGGCTAGTGCCCTTTTTGTGGCATTTTACAATTCTTCTTTATAGGCTTTTCGTGTTTGCTTTTATAAGCTTATAAAGTGATTTACTAAAGTGTAATTATTCCTCACCACAGGGCATCAGCATTACCACAGATCTAGAGCAGGCTTAAGTGTTCCATGCACTGCTATATGAGTTGGGAGAGAGGATTATGCAACCTTGTACAGGGTAAACATGATACAAGTGATTTGATGGTGTGGCCATCATTTTATAGGGTTGCACTGCCAGTAGTATCTTATTATTTTTTCAAAATTTTTACTCTGTTTTGTGTTATTTATTTTGCTTATTTATTTATGGTACTCTGTAAATATGCACATTATTCTTTTGACATCAGAAGACTAAGATCAATGTTGTCATTTGTCAGGCCCATTTAAGTATACCACAGTTTGATGCTGGGGAGCAATCCATGTTTGTGGAAGTCTAAAAGCTCACCTGGGAGGATTGTTGCTCTCTGCTTTTGAGGGGAAAGATTGCCAAGTCATATCTGCTAAATTCCCTGTCCAATGAAGGTAATTTCCACCTCACACAAGATGATTCTATTTCTGCAGCTTGACATCCAAATTTAGCATGTAGAGGGTTGTGAGTTGGACTGCCAACCACAAGATAAACAATCAGAAAACAGCTTCAGCTTCTTGGGAGAAAGGTGAGCTTTTCTGCTCCTGTGACAACTTACAGCCTCAGAAACCCACAGCATCAATTCCACTCTGTCCTATAGGGTAACTGCATGTCAGAATTGACATGGCGTGTGTGTGTGTGTGTGTGTGTGTGTGTGTGTGTGAGAGAGAGAGAGAGAGAGAGAGAGAGAGAGAGAGAGAGAGAGAGAGAGAGAGAAACTAGTGCTTTTCATTAACTTCAGAAAATTTTTTTCTGTTCCTTCAAAAAACAAAACTAACCAGTTGTCACTCAGTTAATTCTTATTCATGGAGACTGTACATGTAAGAACAGAACTGTATTACATTGGGTTTGTTAACATAATTTACTTTCATATGTTGTATGAAATAAATCCCTGTTTTGTGCTTGTTTGTTTGTTGGTTGGTTTTTAAATCTATCCATTGGGTAGAGTTGAACATCCAGCTATTCAGTTACCAGCCAAGTGTTACAGACTACAGTAACCTGAGGAACCTCAGCCATTTCAGAATTGGCAGGCTTAAAATCATCAGCCCTCCTGCTATAGTGGCTACAAGATCAGCAGTTCAAAACCCCTAAGTGATTCTTGGGAAGAAGATGGGACCTTCTCTCATAAATAGCTAAAATCTCAGAAACTCACAGAGACCCTGCTACAGGGTCTCTATGACACTAGGTTTCATTAGAATGGACACAATGCAATTATTGGTCTCTTCATCTAGAAATAACGAGGATGGTGCCAATGAACACATGGACCATGCAAACTTCTGTCCAACAACCTTAAAAGCAGAAGATCTAGATGGTGACTACCTACAATCACCAACTGCTCTGAAAGGGATCACCTTGAAAGGTCTTTGACAGAGTGGGAGAAAAATGTGGAACAAAACTTAAAATCATAACAGAGGCTAAGTTTATTGGTTGTATAGTAGTGATGAGCACACCAAGAAAAGGTCTTTAAAGCACCTCAAGAAAAGGCCATTTGTCAGCTTCCAGTTCTGAAACTGAACTCACCCCAGTGGTTGAATAATCTACCACTTAAGATAAAAAAACGACAAAGCTTAGAGGGTTAGAAAAGAAGGGGAAGGAAACAGGAAACACAGGGAAGATGTGGTATACATGATGGTGCATTGAGAAGACGGGGATGTAGAAGTTGAAACAAAATATGTATGAACTTTTGAGTGTCAAATTTATGATCTCTGCAAACAGTCAGCAAGGAAGAAAATGTTTTGAAACTGATTGTAGTAACAATTGTACAATACTGCTTGATGTGAATGAACTATGGAACAGCATGATCTCAATAAAATGATTTGGAAAATAAATAAATAATCAGATATACACATTTGAAATAAAATTATAACAAAACTCTTAATTAGCCATCAAAAAGTGTTTACATATACTAATATGTGTTCAATCCTTGTCATAATCTAGAATAGAGTAATATAGTAAGAGTTTATAGAATCTTTCCTTAAGTAAAAGCATGTGATCAATCCTTGAAGCTTCATCAAAAGCATCTTTATTTTATTTAAAGGATTTTGGATAATTTTTAAATCTAGTTTTCTTTCTTAACAACCTCTAGAGAATGCTTTTAGGCTCTCGACTATGTTATGATTTATGTTACACTACTGCTTTAAGATATTTTGACCAGTTCTGTTATTTACACATTCTGCTCCAACCTGGTAAACCTACATGAATTCCACAGTGAAATAGAGAGGTCTAGAGAACTAAAATTTCTTCAACACAGGAAGAAATTATAGTGAAAAGACTTTAGATGTCTCTTTGCCTATATGCCACCTAAAATACCTTGGGGAAGCCTGCTTCTCAGCGGGACAGGAAATGACCAAGTGAAAGCAAGAAAGTTATAGGTACAAATATCCATTGTGCACACAAAAACATGCACACAACCACATGCGTGCGCACGCACCCATGCACGCAGCCAAATTTCATTGCCATTAAGTCACTTCTCACTCGGATCAACCTTATAATAGGACAGCGTAGAACCTCACTTGAAGGTTTTCAGAGCTGTAGACCTTGAAAGGAGCAGACGACTTCATTTTTCTCCCAGCCTGTGCCCTGTGGTGGCAAAATCAACTCTGACCTTTCTTCCAGCAGAGTGCCCAGTAACCTTCTCATCTACAGATGCACGGTCCACATCACAGACTGCCCAAAATCTACACGAAAAATAGTAAATCACCATTCTTACCATTGTCATATATATGGCAACTCATAAGAACTGATTGTTTGTAAAGAGAACATACAAAAATAACCAAAAACTGGAAGAAAGATCCACTGAGCAGAGCTGTCCTACCATGCATTTTTCCCATTAAATGAACATTGAACTAATTGACCTAAGTTCATGCATGCAGTGACACTGCCTGTGATAGGTTTTGTCTGGCCACAGTGACGTTTTTTCTTAAGAGCTCTTTTTTCCAGAATTTCCTTTTTTGTGATGGCTGATTTAAGAGACAGTGTGAGGCTGTGAAATTTCATCTCCTGCTCAGGATAAATGCTAACAAAAACTGTTGTGATATTGAACACAGCTTACAATGACAGTGCTATGGGAAAAAACCTCAAGTTTATGACTAGTTTTCGCATTTCAAAAATAGATGCAATGTCATTTGATGACAAATCTCAAGCTGGACGTCTGTCAGCTTCCAGAAGGGGTGAAATTGTTGACAAAATTTGTGCATTTGTGCTCCACAACTGACAAAGTACCTTTGAAGAGATGGAGTTATCTGGACTATCTTGAAGTTTAGTTCAGCAAATTTTCACACTCACTTGTGAATGAGAAGGGTCACTGTGAATTTGTGCCTCAGATTCTCAGTGACCAAGAAAAAGCATTGGAAGAATGCCAAATGTATTAGTCTGGCTAGACTAGAGAAACAAATTAATAAGCATTCATATGTGTATAAGAAAGGGGTTCATATACAAGAGCAACTGTACATTAAAAAAACATCCCAGCCCAGTCCAAGGTCATAAGTTCAATATTAGCCTTTATGTCTGATCCCAATCAGTAAGTCCTCTTCAGACTCATAAAGCACATGCAATGACACCAGAACAATCACCAGCCAGTGGGTGCACAGTCTTGTGTATTCAGTGATTTCTCAAGCATGTCAGTGCTGGCGGGAATCTCTAAGTGGCTTTTCTGGCTTCAGAGGTCTGGTTCCATCAGGGTAACCCCATGTGTCTTCTCCTCCTGGATATCTCACAGAGAGTCAGCCTTGTGTCTTGTCAGTAGAGCATCTCCAGAGGACTGTGTGCGAGTCTCCTACCTCCAAGGGGGAAATACAGCAGTATTTTCCAGAATTCGCTGGAGAAAGCCATGCCCACACAGAGATCTCATTTGCTATCTACAGATTGGAAGGCTAGACTCCACCTCTACACTCTTATTTGACACCAGATAAGGTGACTGACACACCATGCTTTGAAAGAACAGGTCTAAAGCAAACCAGATCCGCTCCCCCCCCGCCCCGCCCACCCACCCAGTGTCATTACTGGTGGTGAGAAATAGTGCTATTTTTATGACAAACTTGTGGAAGATGCTATTATCACCTCACCCCACCAAAGTCATCAAGTATAATCAAAAGATCAAGCGTATGTCAGTTTGTTTTTTGATGTGAAGGGGATAGTGCATGTGGAGTTTATTTCACCGGGTCAGATTTGTAATCAAGTTTTCTAATTAGAGGTTCTGAAAAGATTGTGTAACAGTGTGTAACAATAAAATAATATGCATGATTCAGGAATACACCTGCTCACAATAATACACCTGCTCACCCCATGTGTCAGTTTTGGACAAAAACCAGCATGCCTTTCTTGCCCCATGCACCGTACTAACCTGACCTTGCTCCGCGTGACTTCTTTCTGTTTCTGTAAATGCAGGGGGACATGGAAGGACAGTGATTTAATGTTGTAGAAGAGCTGAAGGAAGGAACAAGGGAGGCTTTGTCAACCATCCAAACAGATGAGTTTGAAACTTGTTTCCAGGAATGGTATCTCAGATTTGGCAAGTGATTACGTGTAATGGAGAGTACTTTGGAGGTGATAAAGTTGTTCTGTAAAAAAAACCCAGCATAGCTTTGAAAAAAAATTTTTTTTCTGTATGCCCTCATAAGACAGTCTGATTATATAGCTTTGAAGTTTGCATTATGAGAAAAGAAAATAGACTCTATATTTTGATTTGAATCTTTCTTAGAAGGATAATGCTTTAGAAAGAATAATAGACATATAGACTCTGAAACATTAAATAGTAGTTCCACTTCAGTTCTGAGTGATCAGCAATGGTAATTTAAAATTACTTATTTGCGTTTTAATATTTGGGGGAAACAATGTTGGTCTGGAATGATTCATGATTTAATTTCAGTGTTTCTTCAAAAAGCTGACACTGAGGACCTTACATGTTACCTTGTAGCACTGCTCTGTGGGATTTTCTTCCTGCCACTTCCAGGCCTTCTCTTCTGCTGGTGAATTTAAACTGTCAAATTTTGTGTTACAATCGAGCAGAAATAATTTGTGCCACTTAGGGATGACTTAATTAGATCTATAGTGTTCTCAGATGTGTTTATACGGCATTTTTACATGCTTGTACAGTCATTTGTTCAACTTCCTTTACCACGTGCCTCACAAATCTCAGTGCTACAGTAGGTGAGTTGGTGATTAGACAGAATCAAGCAATCACCATGTACAGTTTTCAATCTTCTGAAAGCCACCAGTCTATTTTTATCCTTGGGGGTTTCATTTCTGTTGGAAATAGCAGAACTTCCTGCTTTCAGGAAAATCCAACTTAGTGGCATTTATTTTCAGGAAAATCCAACTTAGTGCCAACTTAGTGGCATGTAGCAATATCCTACATGCAAGTACTGCCAGACCTTATCCTGAGGAAGGGAATGGCTTCAAATTAGATGGCTACAAATTAAAGCAATAATAAATGGGGATGACCTTTTTATGATTGCTACATTCTATCTAGTTTTGAGCTTAAGCCAGATACTTTGGATCACCATCTCTTTTTCTTTTAAATTATTTTACCTTCTAAGTGCTCAACTTTCCTTCCTGTGACCCACACCCATCAGCCTTCATTTTGAAAGTGATGACTGACGGTTGAGGATATTTATAACTTATTCTAGAGCTAATCTTTGATTTAGAGATCCTGATGATCTCATGTCTTCTTGTGGGTTCATTCGTTTCTCCTGGTCTTTTTTTCATTAAACCAAATCAAAACAAAACACCCAAACCTAAACCCTCTCTCATGGATTCAAATCTGCCTCATTTAAATCCTCTTGAGGCTTTCTGAGACAGTAAACTAAGAGAGTGCACACCCTCATCTGCCTCCTGTGACTGGTGGATATGAACTACTGACCTGGCAGGTAGATGTCCAATGGCCAGTCACAACAGCTTTGTTCATTGGGTTCTTTGCTTTCTATTCTAGGCTGTGTCAAAGAAAGACATGGCAAGAGATGTATTAACTTAGAAGCTTACAGAAAAAAAAAACTATTATCACCCCAATTTTGGTGGTTTACACATGCTTCTCATACCTATAAAATTCTTCATAAAATAATGTATCTTGATATTTTGGGACATGAGCTTACATTATTGAAAGAAAAAGAAAAGAGATGTTACTAAGTTGCCTTTATTTGAAAATCATAAAATCATAAAGATGTAAAAACCAATGTCACAAATCTGCTACACATTTTCTTTAAATGAAAAGAATGATTTCAAAATTTTATCATAATAGTTCAGTTTAGAGATTACATTTTTATTTTCTTCTCCCACAATATGAAACACACCAAAATTTATATTAATACTCTTAACATGCTGCGGACATAAACACAGTTTACTCTTATTTATGGTTTAATACAAAAAAAGCTAACAGCTGAAAAAATACCTGGACATTTGGGTAAGTTGGTAAAATAATATCTAGTCTTTAATGTGTTAAGATGGAAAGTAAGAACCCTCAATAGAATCATTGAGAAAAAATAAAATAAAGTATACAACTGAAAAAAAATGGAAACTATATGATGCTGATTGTTTTTCTGTATTTCTATTAACTCTTTGTACAATTTTTATTTAATGTTCAAATTTATGCTTCTCATATTTGAATTATATGATTTCCAATATTTCATCTACTGAAGACAATAAGTTCCAATAAGATTAGTGAGCCAGTCAAAAAAATCAATTTGTTGATGATTAACTAGCTATTAAATTGTTGATGATAGAATACTTCATAAAATCATTATTGTCATGTTTTTCTATATATTTTAAATTATTTATCTGAGTAAAACAATACAAAATTAATGTTTCCAGATTAATATGCTACTGTGGAAGACAATATCATCAGAAATTTGAAATGTTTATTAATCATGATGCCCCCTTACCAACAAATTTTAAGCATGATTCTTCTCATTTCTTATGCAATTATTGATTGCTTCCTTCATGGCAGACACCATTTATCAAGAAGAAAGTTGTGTTTTGTCGGTGCTGTATTGTACCCTGACTTGCCCATTTCTCCCTTGTGACCCTTCTGTAAGGGGATGTCCAATTGCCTACAGATGGGTTTTGGATCTCTACTCAGCCCTCCACCTCATTAGCATCGATTATTCTTTGTGGCAGTGTTTCAAAGGGATTGACAGAGATTAATCAGAGTCAACATAGACACCTAGGTCTCTCTCTAGGTGTGCCTCTCTGAATTTATATGCGAAAATACATTTCTATTTCCCATTCAAATTCCCACTCACAAATCTTGAAACTTCTGTTACCAACAGATTTTCTAATACATAAACAAAACCATGACAAGTAGTACAGGCAATCACAAATTTATGATGTTTCTTTAAATCTTGTACAAAAAATAGTTTAAGGGTTGAGGCCTGGTGGCATAGTGGTTGAGTGCGAGACTGCTGCCCATTGGCTTGGCAATTGAAATCCAGTGGTGGCTTTCCGGGAGCAAGGCTGGGTAGCTCCCACGACCACCAGAGGATAGTGATACCCGCCCCCCCCCCAGCCCCCGCCAAAAACAAACAAAACAAATTTAATAGACCTCAATATCTTAGCATTTCTAAGCATCATGTTCCAGAAAGAAAAAGCGCAAAACCAAACTCACTCCTGTTGAATCAATTATGATGCATAATAGCCCTCTAGGACAAGTTATTGCTGCCTTTTTGGTGTCCACGATCGTAACTCTTTACTGGAAGAGAAAGCCTCCTTACTCTTCTTTAAAAAATCATCATATTGGGGCTCTTACAGTGTTTATCACATTCCATCCATCCATCCATTGTGTCAAGCACACTTGTGAGCATATTCCCATCATCATTTTAAAAACTTGTTCTTTCTACTTGAGCCTTGGTGTCTGGCTCATTCCCCCCCTCGCCTGTTTCCGCTCTCCTTCCTTCCTGCACTGGCCACTGTCTCCCTTCATCTACCTTTCTGCTATCCACCACCCTGGGACAGGGTAATATGTAGATCATTCCTTACTCTCCTGATATCCCAGTCACATTATTGGTCGTGAGGGGTCTATCTGTCCTGGATTCCTTGTGTTGTGAGCTCTTCTCTATATCAGTGTACATCCTCTGGTCTAGCCAGGTTTGTAAATTAGAAGTGGGGTCATGAAGCATTAGAGAACAAGAGGAAAGTTGTGTTTTGTTGGTGCTGTATTGTACCCTGATTTGCCCATTTCTCCCTTGTGACCCTTCTGTAAGGGGATGTCCAATTGCCTACAGATGGGTTTTGGATCTCTACTCAGCCCTCCACCTCATTAACATTGATATGAATTTTTATTCTGGGTCTTTGATGCCTGCTACCTGGTCCCATCAATAGTTCGTAATCACACAGGTTGGTATGGAAAGCCTTGTTTCTATCCAGTGGAATGGCTGGTGGTCTTGAACTGCTGATCTTGTATTTAGCATCCCAAAGAGTAGACAGCATTCCACCAGAGCTACCTAAGCATTATATTAGTTAAGCAAAATTACTTTTGATTCATTATTCTATATACACTTTAGCACGGTATCTATAAGGTGGTAGTTATAAGGTGCCTTCTGTTCTGACTCATAGCAGAACAGAACTACAAGTCTATTCTCACTCATAATAACCCCATGTACATCAGACAGGTATATATATATATATAAGAGCTATTATACCAGTTCAAAAACAAACTTTTTTGTTAAGGAAGTAAAGTGCTAAATGAGTGAAAGAGTAGGGCCTTATAATAGTGACTTTAGAAATTAGATGTGATTCGTAAATATTAATTTGATAATAGTAGTAATTTATTTGAATTAATTAATAAATTACTATGGGTAGGAGAAGAGATAGCTGTAATGTAATCTGATCTCCATTTACAGATGAGCAAAGAGTGTTAGAAATGTATCATAAGAAGTTTGTAGCTCATCATGATCATGCAGAAAATGTTTCTCAATTCATGTCCTTTGCTATTTTCATCTGTGGATGATTCTCACCAACCTCCTCAATGGAATGCTAAACTAAGTTCAATATTTTTGTTTAGTTGGTTTTACTTCACATTGTACATGCTGATATGATTTTAGCAGATAAAAAAGAAAGTGTGGAAATATGAATTGCAAGTAAATATATGATAAAGTGAGCAAGAAATTAGAGGAAAAAAATGATGGCACGGTGTTTAGGTGGCACAGGCTACTGAGCAACCCAAGCATGGATTAGTAAATTCTCCACCAGAATTGTAAACGGTGGAGCAAACCCTGGCTCTCTGATGGGTAAGTGCAGAAAGACAGGGTGTGGGGTGGCTGTAAGGATGCTTAGTTTTAAATTAAAAGTTCTTGACACAATTAATCTTAAATTCCTAAAATATAGCACAAAATATTTTTCTTGTTTTTTGGAGTGGGAGTTGAGGATAAATTTAGCTCTAGGCATACTTTTAAAAAATGGAAGCTATTTAAAAGTCATTATTGTTTTTCAGAGATGCATAATATTTTATTGTGTATACATATGTATGTATATATATGCATAGAAGACATTATTTATCCACTGATGGGTTTTTTGGTAGTTTCCATCTTTTTACTATTATAGAAAATGCTGAAATAAATATGGCTATGCATTTTCTAAAAAGTCAGTATAAAGCAGAAAGAAATGCTGACAGCACAGTTTATACTTATTTGGAGACATTTTTAAAAGTCATAGACATTCCCCTTTAAACAAAAATCTATATTTGTTGGGAGTTACATATGCATGGAGTTTGGGTGCCAAAAGATAAATTTGGCAGTGGAGAAAACTAGTGTCACAGATTATTAGATACAACTTGTAGAACTGCCCTTGCTATCAAAGGTAGACGAGAAGCAAAAGCCTTGTACAAGTGGGAAGCAGGACTATGGTGTGTTGGCAGGACAGTTTGTGGTCCTCGGTTCATCATCCACTGCAAGGACACACAGGAGGGTGACGAACAGAAACTTTTTCTTAGAGAACTGCTTCCTGTGTGATGGAGCATCTTCTTAGTAAAAAGAAATCTCCATCTTTTTTATCTGAAATGATGTCGGCTGCTCAGTCACCCTGTTTGGCAAATAGCATTGTCTTCTGGAAGGCTGTGGACTTCAGTGGTGTACACAGGGGCACTGCGTTGTGTTCATGCAGAACACTTTATTATGCTCGCGCAGAATGTGCACGTGGGTCAAGAGGCCTGCATGCCAACAGAACAAGGGAGGACTTTCTGGTTGTACATTAGGAAAGATGTATCCTTTCAACTTACTTATGCAACATGTCTGCTGAGCTGGGCTGCTTGGGGAATCATGCTGCATGAGGTAGCATGTATAAAATTACAGTATAAAATTACACAATCTTGCTTGCTCAAAGCAAGGACATTAAATACATGCACATTTCTGTTATCTTTTAACATTTAATGTGTTTAACTTATTTTTATTTTTCAGTTTATTTTTTAAAGTTTTTTTGCATACCATCAACACACCATACAGCTCAATTATTTAAATACATTGAAAATAATTTTGAAATCATCACCACAATCAATTCTAGAACATGGTCTTCATTTCTGTACCTATTATTATCAGCTCTCCTTTCCCTTCAACCCTCTCCTGCCATAACTCTAACTATTCATGTAGTTACTGTCTCTATGGAGTGCCTCTCCTGGATTTCACATAAAGAAAAGTCACAGACAAACACCAACACCAACAAGGACAACAAAGTAAAACACAGAAAAGCTTCAATCTGAGAGAAAACAAAAGATGTTTGAAACCAGAAGAAATTTTAAAATGGGTGTCAAGGGAAACAAATGATACTGTTAAATGTTAAGCTAACTCTAAGGCGTCCTGGTGTTGTAGTGGTGACTCCTTGGGCTGGCCTCTGCTTGGCGGGCTGTGTGAAAGCACCAGCTGTGGTAGGGGAGAAAGACCAGGCTCTCTGCTCCTGTAAACAGTGACAGCCTCAGAAACCCACAGGGGGTTGCTGTGAGTCAGAATTGACTCCATGGCAGTGAGAGAGAGAGAAAGAGAGAGAGAGAGAGAGAGAGAGAGAGAGAGAGAGAGAGAGGCAATAGTCCACTCTCCCAGTGCTCTGTGTCTGAGGTCAGGACTATTTACATCCCTCGTCAGTGGTCTGGGAGGATTCAGTGGAGGCTTCCTTGGGGAGTCTTTGAATGGATTTGCGTTCTCCTGTCACCTGTCCTTCATATTCTTCGGCAAAATAAATAGGTAAAATACATAGGCGAGGGTCTCTAAAGAAGAAAACCAGTGATGCTTGCATATATAAATATATAGGAGATTTATATTATAAATGAGTTGTAGAAATATGTAAATCCAGTCCACTTTAAACCAGACTTCTGCTGACACATAGAAGCCGGTGCCCAGGAAGCAAGATGAGGAAACAGAGATAGCACGGGACAAGACTATTGGATACTGGGTGATCACCCTGAGAAATGGTACCGTACCTTTGACTCATTGTTGGTCTCTGCTGCTGGCAGTTTGGGAACTCATCAGCAGTGACAGAAGTCAAATTCGTTTTGATGAGTTGAAGCTTATGATGCTGAGTTCATAAATAATCTCCATCCCTGTCCCAGGGCCACTTTGTTCAACTGCCCATTGATCTAGGACAGGGGGCCAGGGAAAGAAGAGAACAGGTTTCCCACAGAATGTGTCATCATTTCTCATAACTTCTGGAGCGCTAACCTCCTGGTGAGTATTCACCTAAGAGACAAATACTTTAGCATGTTTGTCCCATTCAGGGAAATCTGTCCACTAACATTTTTCATGCCCGTCCTTGTCAGCATTTCCCAATCATGCTGCCTTCAACTCCCGTCCAGCCCTTGACCACAGTCCATGAACCACTGCCATTGCTCCATTGGTCATTCTACCTCCCAACAAATGGATGGACCAGGTGAAACCACATCGAATTCTGCTCACTGGGAGGACTTCCGTTCACTACAGAGAGGTCTCCGAAAGGGCCCAGGGATGCCGCTGTCCACTTTCAAGTGACACCTGCATACCATGAAGAACCATCCTAAACCAAACAACTCTTCTGCCCCTCAGTCCACTGCTCATTAGTCATTCCCTAGGAGGCCACAGATACAGACTTGGGAAATGATGGGAGTGTGACAGGAGTGGAGACCATGGACATTTGCATGGCTTCTTTAGGCAACTCACTTCTGCCTATGGGCCCTGCTCTAAGCCTATTTCATAGACACCACTTCCATTTAATGTGGTGTGTGCCCATCATTGTGAGCGTGGGACCCTCACACCGTATGGTATTTTATGGCTTATGGTGAGGCATTTAGTCATAATAACAGGCCCAAAACTGTTTTTTTTTCCCCAAAGGGAAGTAGTTGTCTGCAGAAGATGGCAGCGCTTTGTTCCAAAATCCTAATGGTCTTCACTGTGATGTGCCAGTCGGGCCTGCCCAAAACTCCAAACTGCATCTCGAGCTGCCAGTCACCCCTCCAGCACCTGTAGCTAGCTGGGTGCCATGGCTCAACTAGCATGGGGCCACAGTGGCTCACAGGCGGCCTGACAGATACAGAGCCTCCTCTCTTTCTGAGCACAGCTGTAGGCTGGCGGATATTCAAGTGTTGATATATAGGCTGAAGTAGTGCAGTGCAGTGAGGGATATTTTGCCTCCAAATTCTGAAGAGGACAAGCAGGTGTTGCGTCTCTTCTATAGGGGCCAGATGCAATAACATATCTTCCATTTGAGAACCTGTTCTCAACCTGTGGGGTGCGGCCCCTTTAGGGGTCGAGCGATGGTTTCACCAGGATTGCCCGATTCATAACACTAGCAAAATTGCAGTTCTGAACTAGCAACGGAAATAGTTTTCTGGTTGGGGTCACCATAACATGAGAATCTGTATTAAAGGGTCATGGCATGAGGAAGGTTAAGAACAGCTGCTTTAGGCTGAGCCCTGGTGGCATAGTGGTTGTGCACGGGATTGCGACCCACTGGGATGGAGGTTCCATTCCAGCTCCACAGGGGCAAAGGATGGGCCTCCTACTCCCACCACCAGGGCAGTGATGCCCTAATTAAAAAAAAAAAAAAAAAAGAACAGCTGCTTTAAAAGATATTCCATTTTCTTATCCATTCTTTTACTGATGGACTGTTTCCAATTCCTGGACAATGAACAATGCTACCAATGAACAATACCATGAACACGGGAGTGCTGTGTCTGTTCCTATTATATCTCTTCCCTTTTTCGGGTAGATACTAGCAGAGATCTTGCTGGATTGGTGGGGTTTCTATTCCCAGTTGTTTCACTGAGTGCCAGGCCAATTTCCACAATGTATCTATTTATATACACTGCAGGAGTGCATTTTTTCCAGCACGGTTCGTATTCTAATTTCTTGAGTTGGGCTGTCATGATCAGTATAAGATCATTGCTGTTCTGATTTGCATCTCCCAAATGGCTAGTGACCATGACCCACTTTTCTTTTCTTTTTAGGTCATTTTGTTGGAGGCTCATAAACTCATCACGATCCATCCATACATTGTATCAAGCACATTTGTACATTTGTTTTCATCATCATTCTCAATAAATGTGCTAAAGCCCTTGGTATCAGCTCCTCATTTTTTTGTCCTCTCTCCTCGCAGCTCCTCCCTCATGGACCCTACATAGTTGATAAATTATTATTATTTTTCATGTCCTACACTGGCTGATATTACCCTTCATCCACTTTTCTATTGTCTGTCCCCTAGGGAGGGGGTTATAGGTAGATTCTTGTAATCGGTTCCCCCTTTCTACCCCACCCTCCTTCCATCCTCCTAGTATCGCCACTCTCACCACTGGTCCTGAAGGGATCATCTGTTCTGGATTCCCCATGTTTCCAGTGAGCTTCTTTTCATGTGTTTGTAAATCATTGCAATGTCTGATTGTTCATGGTTTGCTCACTTTTAAATGGACATATTTTCTTTTCTTAGTGAGGGCTAACTAACTCTGGAGAGTTTAGAGATTGGTTCCTTCTTTATTGGGTTGTTGATAGAGAATTTTTCTCCCAGTCTGTGGGGTCTCTTTTTGCTCTTTTGATGAAGTGTTTTGATGTACACAAGGATCCTAATCTTAGTAGATCCCAGGCATATATGTTGTCTTTTCTGTGTGTTCCCTTCATTATATTTGATAGTATATGCATGCCTATTATAGAACCTGTAAGTTTGTCCTTATTTTCTCATTGATAATCTTCAGAGTTTGGGAATTTAGGTCTTGAGTTTGTTTTTGTATGTGAGATGGAGAAGTACCATTTTATTCTTCTGTAGGTAGAGATACAGTTTCCCCAGCACCATTTCTTAAACATGTTTTATTTTTCCCATTTCACAATTTTTGGCACTTTGTGGAGATCAGTTGTCTATAGATGAATGGATATTTATTTCTGAGTTTTCTGTTCTGCTCCATTGGCATATGTACCTATCTTTATATCAGTGCCAGGCTACTTTAAAGATGGACTGTGTATCAGGTTTTAAAGTGGGGTGGCATAAGCCTCCTACTTTGTTCTTTGTAAGGAGTTCTTTTCTTATTCTACAACTCTTCCCTCTCCATGTGAAGTTAGTAATTAGCTTTCCCATTTCTTCAAAGAATGAAGTTAGGATCTGCATTGGAATTGCTTTTTCTTCGGGTTGTGCCGTGGTTAGATTTTATGCTAACTTATATCTCTGTGGAAATATATGAGGAGATTCCAAACCTCAATCAGGTCACAGCCTGGTGATGCCGCATAGGGGAGCTGCTGTATCATAGCGACAGAGATTCTCCCTCTGGCTGACCCTTCACCTTCTTTCTTGCTGATATTCCATGTCTGCCTCCTGCTCATCTGAAGAGTTGCTGGCTGCCTGCCATGTGTCCATGAATGTGTATCTGCACTCATCATCCTGTGACTTTCCTTCTCCTTCTTCACCCTTCTGGTCGTCGGCCTGCAACAACACGCATATGAAGAGGGCTCTGTCTAGCATTGGACTAATAGACCAGAGTTGGCCTGGGCTGGGATGCCTTTTGATATAAGATTACTTCTTGATATAATGCTCTTTCTTGTACAGATATGAGTGCCATGGGGTTTGTTTCTCTAGAGCAGCGGTTCTCAACCAGTGGGTTGCAACCCCTTTGGGGTATGAGTGACCCTTTCACAAGGGTCGCCTGATTCATTACAGTAGCAAAATGTCACTGCTGAAGTAGCAATGAAAATGATTTTATGGTTGGGGGGGGGCAGGTCACCACAACATGAGGAAGTGTATTAAAGGGTCGCGACATTTGGAAGGTTGAGAATAACTGCTGTAGACAATCCACCCTAACAGAGGTAGTATTGACTTCACAATATTAAGTTTTTTATCCATGAAATGAAATGCTTAAAAATCAATATCCTGGATATTATTGACCTGAAATGGACAGGAGTTAGCATTTTATTAAAAAATCATATGGTTTACTCTGCCAGTAATAACGCATCCAAGAGGAATATAGTTGCATTCATGGTCAAAAAAGACATTGCCAAGTCGATCTTGAAGTACATTGCTGTCTGTGATAATATTATATCTATATGCTTTGAAGGAAGGTCTATCAATGTAGATATTGTGCAAATTTATGCACCGGTCACCACAGTTAGTGATGACAAAATTTAGGAATAGTACCAGTGTCTTCAGTCAAAAATTGATGAAACATGCAATCATGATGCACTTAACAACAACATCCATGGACATAGGATACTATTCCATTTGTGTCAGTCTCTTCTCATAGTGTTCTGTGGTTTCCTTTGTGGAGATCTTTTGTTTACTCTCCTAAGTATTTGTTTACTCTTCTAAGCATTGTGTGGTTATTGTAAATGATCTTGATTTCTTGATGCCTTTTTCAAAGTTCTCTTTGTTATTGTACCACAATCTGATTGAGTCTGCTTGTTAATTTTATATCCTATTTGACAAATCTTTCCATTTTCCTCTAACAATGTATTTGTCAAGTTCTACATATAAATCACATCATCTAAAAAGAGTGAACAATTCAGCTCTTGTTTGTCCATTTGGAGCCATTTCACTTGTTTCTGTTGTCCACTTGTTCTGGTCAACATTTTCATCACAATGTTGAGGAAGAGTGGGGAAAGGAAGCATTCTTGTCTCGTTCTCATTCTCAGCTTTTCCACATTTAGTGAGGTGATGTTCCTTTTTTTTTGTGGATGGTTTTTAATATGTTGAGATATAATCCTATCCCTATTTCATTGAGCGTTTCTTTTAGGAATAGTTGTTGTGTATGGTCAAATGACTTTAATGCACCAACTGCATTATTTTTGGTTTTGTTCATGTGGTGAATTACATTCATCCTTTTAATAGTTAGCTATCTTTGTGTACCTAGTATGAATTCCACTTGATGTAGTTTTATTGATATATTGTTGGATTCCAATGGCCAAGGGTTTTTTGAGAATTTTTATGTCTGTTTTCATCAGGGATATTGTTTGGCAATTTTCTATCCTTGTGGTTTCTTTGCCTGGTTTGGGCATCAGAGTCATGTTTATTGAAGCACTTGTTGATGAAGATAAAGAATTGTAGTCCTCCACATGGGTTACAAATCAATGTAAAAACACAAGCAATCTTCACAACTGGACCAAAAGGTAATATCATGATAAATTGTATTGGATAAATCTGCTCTAAAAGGCCTCATTAGAGATTCCATTTTTAAATGAAGGTGTGCCTGAGACAAGCCATGGTATTATTAGTCACCTATACGTATATGATGTTGGCCTACGACTAAAGAACCAATGCATTTGAATTATGATGCTGGTAAAGAATACTGAAAGTACCATGAACTTCCCCCCAAACATGCACATCTGTTTCAGAAAAAGTACAACCGTCATACTCCTTAGAAGCAAGTACGGCAAGACTTTGTTTCAAGAACTTTGGAAATGTAATTTGACGAGACCAGCCCCTAGAGAGAGTAGGAAAAAGACTATGGCCTTGACAAGATAGATTGGCAGAATAGTGACAACAATGGCTTGAAAGGTAGCAATCGTGAGAGTGGCTCAAGACCAGGGAGTGGATGGTCCTGCCGTACACAGTGCAGTTAGGAAGTGGAACCAACTTGGGCTGATGATTTCTTTTAGAACATTTAATACCAGGCTAGTTCCAAGGAGATGGAGGTTCAAGAGGTCCCAAATGCTCAACTTTTCCAAGATGTTATACCACTCAATTCCTACCCCCACCCCCACCCCAACTCTAACCCTACCATCATTTCCTCAACTCCCTGGTGCTGTAATTCACTTCTATGTCTCAAAGAATTGATGAACCTTTAAGAAAGGAGTTCTCATACCTGTGGGTGCTGTTACATCTGAAATTCAAAATTCAGTTGCCTAGATGGAAGTTCAGAAGGCTGTGCAAGCTGGTAAGAACAGATCAGGTAAAAAGAACCATAAGTCCTAAGAGCCAAAAGTCAGACAGAAGAAAGCCAAATGCAGGATCGAGGGCCAGAAAGCCTAATCTATCAGAAAAAGCAAAGCAGTTCTTTTGTTTCTACCAAGGCACTTTCAAAAAACAGAGATCAGAAAAGGGAAGGCTTTCACAGAAGTGTGGTGTCTGTATTTGAGTAAAGAATGTTGTTATTGTAGTTGCTGGATACTATCCCATTGGTTCTGACCAATAAGGTCCTTTGCACACAGAAAGAAACACTCCCCAGCCCTGCATCATTTTACAATTGTCCATGAGTATGAGCCTAATGTTGCAGCCACCGTATCGATTTATCTCACTGAGGGCCTTCCTCTCTTTCTTTGCCCCTCTGCTTTACCATGCATGATATCCTTCTCCATGGACTGTGCTCTCTGAACAACATATACAAAGTCTGTAAGATGAAGTCTTGCCTTCATTGCTTCTAAGACAAATTCTTCCAAGACAGATTTGTTGTCCATGAGTCATTCAATATTATCCAACAGCAAACCATATGCTCAAGGAAACAATGGATGGTAACTAAAGTCACACATTCTAGTAAGGTAGAAACTAAGGATGGATCCTACCTTAATTCTGAAACAGAGAATTCCCTCCACAATGGGATTATAACCCTAGGCATAGAGGTTGCAATCTACAATACATCAGGAAAGATTATAGCAAAAGTATTGATGGATAAAAGGGCCAGATTAAGTAATTGACTGTGTCCTAGGACTTGACAGCATCCAGCAACCAAAACAACAATAAATAACATATATGCAATCCATTGCAATCTATTATATTTATTTTTTTCTAGATTGGAATATTTGCACTCTATTTTCCCAAAATTTACACAATTTTATTTTTCATTACATATACTTGGATTTAAATAGAAAATTTCTGTAGCAATTTCAAACTATCTTTTAATTATATAAAGTAAGGGAAAGATATTAAGATTAATTTTAAATATTATTTTTATGTTTACATCTTCTAAAGCTGAAAAAAAAATTCCTGATTTTGTTACCAAAGTTAGGATTCAAGAGCTGTGCAAATAGAAAGCCCATTGATCATTGTTGTTGACACTGAAACCTCATCTCTATGACAGTAGTTTGGTAGAACCATTTCCCTGAAAAAAAAAGGGGGGGAAATCAACTACAAAGGATGTATTTCTTATAATCACTACATATTCCATTTTTGGGGATATATTTTTAGAAAGCTTATTTATTAATTTAGGGGTCTTTATGCAGTCTTCAAGGCTCTAACAATAGCCTCGCCTAAACTCATCCAAACATGTCTCAAATTTTTTGATAGGTGTTCAATGGACAAGATGCAGTTTAATAAGTGAGGTGGATAGTTGCCTAGGGCATCAAAACTTTTCAGTCCATGCCAAAGTGATGCAGAATATATTTGCATAAATAAATGCCTACAGGTTTTACCTTGAAATAACTTTTATTTAGCCTGTGCTCTCATTTTCTTTTCCTTCTGAAACTCAGATCCACTAACAAAATTCACACTTAGTAAACTATTGCCACCTCATTTATAATTGGTTTCTTTTTTAATTCTGTAAATCCTACCCAAAGCTTTATTTGATTTTAATTCATTTTCTAATTTGTATTATTTTAGAATCCCATGATGATATCAGAGCTGATGGCAATTAAAGGATACAGCACTTGAATAAAATGTTCCAGAATTGACTGTGGTGATGACTGCACAAGCCTTGTTATTATGATTAAACTATATAATTGATATGTTAATTCTATCTCTATAAAACTATAAAAATGACTTCTTATGCTTTGCTTTTCATACTTTTCCAAGTTAGTTGTTCTTTTATTATTGTTTGAATACAAAGCATAATGATTGCATTCTTATTTTCATAAGTGCAAAAATATTAAAGTTGTCTTAAGAAATGCTTGTTACTGCCCACTCATTATTCAGATGATATTATGAAATACATTTACAAAAGTACATAGTAGATACTTGTGCTTGCCATGAAAATGAACTTTAGTAGATAACATGGATTATAAAAGATATTTTCACTAACTTATGTCTCAGAATTCAAACCAAGACTTAATTTTGGTTGATATATATAATCATGGAGAAAATCTATGTTTTGCAATAATATTCCCGAGAAATAAATTTTAGCATTTTTAAATGATAGTTCTAATCTGAAATTGATGTTCATGAACTTTACCATCATTTTCAGGAAAAAGGAATCAATGAACCATATGAGGTCGATATAGAAGATTATTTTCACTTCAGATGCCAATATAAAAAAATTCCATTCAAAATGGGGATTTTAATAAAATATTCCATTTATTATTCCACCTAAATGTGAGAAAATATATTGTGATTCAGCTAATAGACTGAAAGCTGCTATAAATGAAAGCAAAATATGTTTTTTATATGTTATAAATGAACACAAAATAACTTCTTCTGCACTGGGCAGCTGATTCCTTCTTTATAGTTGATTCTACTTCTAGAAGGCCAGCTAGAACCTGTTCACTTTCCTTAACTCTGCTGTTATTTGAAATGCCAATGACAGCTTCTAGCATCAGAAGCCTACTTATTAATTATGAAATGACTTCAAAGCACTGACAATAGAGGCTTACTATTTGAATGGGCAAAGCACCCAATCTGTCCCTGGGTCCATCAACCAATCATGACATAGGACTAATAGGGACTACCTACTTCACAGAGGCACCTACATTTGCCCAGTCATATGGTAATTACCAGTCATAGGATATGATTAAGTACTTGAAAGGAGACTAATGAAAATTACTATGAGTCCATAGTATTCATAGTGTTCACATTCCACTATATTCATAGAGTGAATAGTATGTTCTGTTTCCCAAAATAAACTCTTGCAACTAAATTAATCCCAACTCATAGTTCTTCTAATGTTTTACAAAGTAGAACTGAATTTCATAGTTTTTAAAACAGTTCTATTAGCACTTCATCCATGTGTTGTGCAAGTCAATCAATTAATAAGAATTACACAATTTTGAACACATTCAATTGTAGAACCATTTATTCTTTCTTGTACTCACTGTTATTCATGTAATCTTTTTTCTAATTGTGGCAGAAATATACATAGCAAAAATCATTCTCCAGTTCCACCACTTCTGCATGTTTAATTCAGTGCAATTGTTTAGAATCTTCTTGTTGTATAAACATTATTGACATCCTTTTCTGAGCTATTCCACCACCGTTACCATAAATTCAATGTTCTCTAAACAATAACTTTCTCCTTCACCTATGGTAATCATGGGTCAAGTTTTTTCTTCTTATTTTTTTTTGTTTTCTTTATTTAGTATCCATGTATCAGAAGTTATCATGGTTTAATCACTTTTTAACAGCGCTATATATACATCACTGTGTTACTCCGGGTAGACTAGAGGAACAAATTTCATAGACACACATGTGGATATAAGGAAAGGGTTTTGTGTCAGGCAGGGTTCTCTTAGAGAAATAAAATTCAGGACACTAGTAATTATTTTTATATATTTATATATAAAGAGAAAAGTAAACAAGATAAAAGAGAAAAAGTTAACTATAATACAATACAGGTTGCTCAGTGCAACTCACTGGAAAAAGTTAACTATAATACAATACAGGTTGCTCAGTGCAA